>JAJKFI010000044.1:6545810-6583755 GCA_029204185.1 Lerista edwardsae | reverse complement strand
CCAACCAACCAACCAACCAACCAACCAACCAACCAACCAACCAACCAGCCTTTATTGGCATACAATACACAAGACTGAAAGTCAATGGGGAAAGCAGAGCGGCTTCACCTTGGGCCCGCCCACCTGCCCCTCCCCCCTAACTGCCCCAAATGGGCCTCCCAGAAACAATTGCTGGTGCTGTCATCAGGTCACCACCAACTATTTCCAAGTGTTGCGCACTGCACCATAAGTGCTTTTCTTGGTGAGTGGGGGGTCCCGCGGGGAGGGTGTGTCCCCCACAGGAATGCCCCGCATTGGGCTCAGCTGCTGCTAGAGCCGGCCCTGTCTGCAGCCACCTAACGTTTGCTATATGAGACGTGGTGGCACAGTGGGCTAATCCGCTGCTGCTGGGCTTTCTGACCGGAAGGTTGGGAGTTCAAGACTGTGCGACGGAGTAAGCTTCCGTTGCTTGTCCCAGCTCCTGCCAACCTAGCAGTTCAAAAGCACGTAAAAATGCCAGTAGATAAATAGGGACCACTTCGGTGGGAAGGGAACAGCGTTCCGTGCACTACGGCGTATAGTCATGCCGGCCACATGACCACAGAAGCTTGTCCTCGGACAAACGCCGGCTCTACAGGCTTAGAAACGGAGATGAGCACCACTGTGGCTGAAACCTTGTCCTTGACCTTAACTTTTGCTATATTAACAATGCTGATGCATTACAGTGCTGTGGGATGCTTGCCCGCCAACCCAACTAGCACTTTGCTAGTTAAAGAGGAAAGTAGATTATCAGAAATCAAATGTCAAGCTGCTGAGGACAGGCCCCAGGCTCAGATCTGAAAACGAGGGTATAGGCTGTGCAATGCAGGGTAACAACCAGAGATTAGGGCTACCGGACACCCTGCATGGATGAGGCACACTGTAGGAAACTGCTTTGGATGCTGCCTCTGGCTTTATCAAAATGCAGCCTGCAACTGAATCACAACGTGAACATTTTTTTAAAAAATCTGCACCATGGAAACCCGAGGCCTGCAATTAGAATTATGCAAATGCATGTGTATTTGCATAACTCCTTCGGCTAATAAGATCTCCAGGCTTTCAGAAAGTCAGGAATGCTTCTGGCAAGGAGTGGGAAGGAAAGCAGGTGAGCAACAGAGGCTGTAGACAGAGAACGGGGGTCCCGTGAGAGGGTCAAAGGGCTAAGTGGGACACGAAAAGGTTGGTCCAGGCAGGATGTGTTCAGTAGTGTAGCTATGGGGGGGAGGTGTGGTGAGTATTGCAGGTGCTGCAATGCACCATGTAAGCCATCCCTCCTATTTGCCACCAGAGTCATTCTGGGCAGTGACAGCAATGGACAGCGTTGCCGTCACTGCCCAGAATGGCTCCCACAGCCAATGGGAGGGGCTGCTTATACAGTGCATTGCAGCACCTGCAATACTGACCATGCCCCCCACAACTACATAGCTACATAGCTACAACTACAGGATGCGTCTCTTTTTCTTGAACACACATCAGAACTGAAATGCACATTAACAAGTGCACTAACATGGCCTGCTGTAAATGACTGCATCACCTGGAAATATAAGCAAGCCTTCAGGAAACAGAGGGCAATTGCTAACATTCTCCTTTGCTTTTAAGAGACAAGGCCCAGCGATGCTATGACAGTCCACATATCAATCATCACAGAATTCCTCAGTGTGCAAAAGCTTTTATCCTTAAAAGCAAACCACCCTCCATACAGACATCATCAACACACCACCTCGCTGGCTTAAATTATTCAACAGAAATGCAAATATTCACAGACATCCCGAGGCCTACAGGGCCAAAGAACACATTACTTTAAATGCACATGCTGGCCCAGGCTTTTGTCATTTCAAACAGCACTGGGGGTGGTGCATGGATTGGAGAGAGATAGTGGCATTTTAAAAATGAACCTGCTATAGCTTTCCCTCCAGGGAAGGAAGTGTATTACTTTGGTACAAACACTGAAAAAGTTCTGCTTCTGGTACCCACCAACTGCGTCTGTAAAAGCGGCAGGGCTTTTGGGTAGACTCAAAAGGAATACAACATAAAAGAGGAGCGGAGAGGAACGATACAATCAGGGTCCAGCGGCCTGAAATGCAAGGACTAGAAGCTTGAAGTTGATATGGAAAGCTACAGAGGGAAAGCAACAAAGAGCCAGAGTGGTAATGTAGGGCGCAATCCTAAGCTGCACTGTATCTAGAGCAGCTTTGGAGCGCTCAGGAACCTCCCCAGGGGAAGGGCATGTTCGCACCCTTGCCCCAGGGGAGGCTCCGACCTCCCCTAGAGGTTCCTCAGATCTGTGCCTGCTATACAGCAGGCACAGAGCCGAGGACGCCATGCGGCCCAAATCGGGGCCATGTGGTGTGGGGATGGAGGCTCGGATACAGCCTATTGGCCACATCCCAACTCTGCCCCCTTCCCAAGCTGGCAAATCTCCCAGCCTGTCCAGTTCTGCCCACCTGCCTGCCCAGACCTATCTTGAGTCATAGACCTATCTAGCGTCGGCCCGGCACCAGTGCTGACACAGGGGTGCCGTTGCTGTTGGGCCGAAGCAAGCGGCTAGCATTGGCCCAAGAGCACCCTCAGGATTGCGCCATCAATAAAGAAAAAGATTGCAGTGTAGCAGTGCCGTAGCTGTTGGGTGGCAGTAAGTCCTGCAGGCAACACAATGTGCCATGTAGGTGGCCCCTCCCACTCACAGTCAGAGCCATTCCAGTGGGAGCAATCGCTGCACAGATTGGCTCCAGTGGTGAGTGGGAGGGGCCACTTACATGGCGCATTGCAGCCCCTGCAGTATTTGCTGCACACACACCCATTACATAGCGAAGCTGCTGTAGCGGAGCATTGTGAGCGGACCGAGTTTTCATTTCATTCTTAAGGAGTCTTCCACGCTTCTCTTCCACTTCCACAGTTTCACAACTACATTCCGGACTTCAGTACCAGATCTCTGAAACCTCACCCTGGGTGTATTTTGAGCAAGGTTACCTGTGGGCCTTGAGAATCCTGTTTGCAATGGCATCACCAATCCGGTTAGTCACGACTTTGTCGTGGGCACAGCTGATAAAAAACTGGTTCTAAAGTGTGAGAGAAGAAAAAAAGAAAGAAGCCAATTAATTTGGTGAATCATTGGGGTGGACCTACCTGGGGGGCTCGGGGGGGACATACATGGACCTGGGCTCTGCTGCCACTGCTGCTGGCCACCTCTGGAGCCGTTGCCACCTGCCCTCTGGTGCCTGACCTTGTGCGGCATCTGCAGGTCCTCCAAAGGCTTATTACAGCTGGAAAACCGGAAGTAATGCTTAAAGGTCTTCCGAAGGCTGCAGTAAGCCTTTGGAGGGTCTGTGGAAGCATGAGGAAGTCGTGGGAGGCTCCAGGTGAGTCAGGGGTGGCAGTGGGCAGTTGGAGGGGTGGCAGCTTGTGGTCCTAAGCCTGGGGCCACCACCTTGAATCATAGAATCACAGAATTGGAAGGGACTTACAAGGTCATCTAGTCCAACCCCTGCCTGTAGCAGGAAATCCTCCTAGAGCATCTCCAGCAGGTGCCTGTCAAGCCTCTGCTTGGAGAATCCACCACCTCCCTCGGCAATCTGTTCCACTGTCGAACCGCCCTTATCGTCAAGAAATTCTTCCTGATGTCCAGCCGGAATCTCCTCTCTTGTAGTTCGTACTCATTGGACCTTGTTCTACCGTCAAAGGCGGATGAGAACAAATTTGTCTCTTCTTCCTTATGACAGTCCTTCAGATATTTGAAGGTACCATATGGTATCTGCTGAAGCAGTGGTTTTCCATTTGTTCTTCTAAAGAACTATGGTTCTTCAAAAGCTTATTGGAGGTTCCTCGATGAGAAGACCTGCACTCGCAGACACATTTTGTGAAGGCAGCTGGACCAATGCCCACCAGGACTGATCTTCCCCTGCTGTGTTCAGCCTCAGGGCAGGATTGGGAATATTAGGGCAATAGGGAGACCTAATAGAGTGGGCCAGAGTACCGTGTAAACTGAGAGTGGACCCTGATATATATTCCAGAATCCTCTGCAACACACTAGTGTTCATTAGCACACAAATCAATGTGAAAAGGGTTCCCTGATGGTAGGGAGTAGAAAACTACCGAACTAAAGTATTAGGTTGCATCAAGAGCAAATAAAACACAGTACTATTGAAATCAATGGGATTTAGGGCACAATCCTAACCTGGAGTTAGGATTTAGGGAGTTCCTAACCTGGAACCTCCCCAGGGGAAGGGCATGTTCACACCCTTGCCCCAGGGGTGGCTCCAACCTCCCCTAGAGGCTCCTCAGATCTGTGCCTGCTGTATAGCAGCTGCAGAGCCGAGGACACCATGCAGCCCAAATCGGGGCCATGTGGTGTGGGGACACAATCCTAACCTGGAGTTAGGATGGCACCATTAGGCCAGCAAAGTTTGGCCTGCACAATGAACGCTGTAAAGTATGTTTGGACTACTCTCGGAGTCAGAGAGGCCAGCCACAGACGTGCGCCATCCTCCCTGACTCTGAGAGTGATCCAAACGCACTTTACGGTGGTCCTTGAGCCGCCAAACTTTGCTGGCCTAACTGGGCTGGCCTAACTCCAGATTAGGATTGAGCTCTTAAGCATTGAACTATTTGTTTTACCCATTGGCTCTAATGGAGTTTGACATTCTTTGGATTCCATCAAGAGGACCGATCAATTAAACATTTCAGATTAAATATGTAAATTTTAACACACAACGAGCAACAGTTTCTTAGTGACAGCTAATGGAACAGTACCCATATTTGTGTATGAGAGCAAATTAATTAGTCATGACTCGTTCTGTACTTTCAAGGCTTCCAAATTTTCAACATAGAAGCAACAGATGGCAAATAAGAGCACAGTCCCCCAAGAACTGCTAGCATGAATATATAGCATTTTTATGTGACTCCTGAAGAGGCCCAAGGGGGAATGATGATGTGATGATGGGAAATGATGGGAAATAGGTATTGGGGGCTAAATCCAGCCCCCAAGGATTTCTCATCTGTCCACCCAATGAAGCCCCTAACCAAAGAATGTCCCTCATGTGCACATGTCTCAGGGCACTTTCTTCCCCCCCCCTTTCTTTTTAAGGCCTAGTAAGGCCGACATAGCAAGGCTGTATCCTAAAGCCCATGAGGAGGCAGCAGCAGCAACGTCCAGGACAAAGGGAGGTTTTCCACCTGCATAAGCCCCAGTCGCCCCTACGGGCCTGCTCGGATCTGCACCTGCTGTTTTGCAGGCGCAGAGGAACGTGCACAGAAGTGGACCGAATCGGGGCCGCCCTGCCCGGGGATGGACGTTAGGATATGGCACTACGACCGTCCTGCGTCACAACCACCATCTCTGCCCACTGCACCACCTAGTTACGCCTCCGGAACGCCTCTGGAATGCCCTCATGGCGGCCCTGCGCCAACCGAGCGACGCTGACATTTGAGTGGCACATGGCTGGCTCCACCAGCGGTCATGGCGGTGCCCGAGTGCCAGCACTGCTACTTGTGCTGTTCCAGCGCCACAGCGCCGACACAGACATGCTTGATGGCACGTTTGCGACAACGTTCGGCCGGCGCAAGAGCTTAGCACCGGAGCAAGGGGGTACAGAATTGCATTGCCTGTGCACATGTGAGAAAATGATTAAGCAGTCATTCTCTCACCTTCTTTTTATTTCCATGCTCTGGCCGGATGCCTGCAAGAGGAAAGGGTTTGCACTGGTTGGGCCCCCAGTCCCTATGAGGGCGAGGACAGGCTCTGCTTATGCAAACCAGTATGCATGTAAGATCTGTACTGGTTATTGGGAACAAGCCACTGGGATCAAGCTTGCGCACGATCAAGCTTCCCTATCATGAGTTCTGATCCTAAATGTGCGCAATGTGCATTAAGAGCGCAATCCTAACCTGGAGTTAGGCCAGCAAAGTGTGGCCAGCACAAGGGCCACCGTAAAGTATGTTTGGACCACTCTCCGAGTCAGAGAGGCCAGGACGCAGACGTGTGCCATCCTCCCTGACTCCGAGAGTGGTCCAAAGGAACTTGATGGTGGCCCTTGTGCTGGCCCAACTGGGCCAGCCTAACTCCAGGTTAGGACTGCGCTCTGAGAGACTGTTCCCACCTTTGGTTAAAAGTATGGAAGGTAAGAGCGGGGGCAGCAGATGTGATCTGCCTCTCCTCTCCTCTCCTCTCCTGCGTTCACTCAATTTGTGGGAAAGGTGAAGGTGGCTTTATAGGTAGTGATTATTTAAAGCTGCCCCTTCCCTCTGCCATATGAACAGTAACAGAGCTATGGCAGAGCTCTCCTCTTATGCACTTCAACTGTTCACTTCCATTGGTTTGGCTCACACTGTGGTGCAACTACTGTTAGCCAGTATGAGGCAGGCTGCAGCAAACACCAGATTTAGCATGGCTGTGAAAGACCAGCAAGTGGCCAGTTCTTTATATCTTTGTCATGGTGAGAGGTGATTTGGGTTTTCGGCCTCAAGCAACAGAACTGTCTAGGACTGTCAGGGGTAAAAAAAAGGGCTCTCTCAGGACTCTGTTGCTATCCATGTGGCTGGGGGACCGGCGGAGGCTTTCAAAAGCTATTTGTCCATGTCTCAGCTTGCTACATGCTGCTACTGCTTTTTCCCCTGTGATTCCATTCAAAATATGGCCCCCATTAAAAATTAGATCTGGAGCCCCCAAAGAAAGGGAAATTGGGCCAGGCAAAAATGTAAAAGAAATGTAAAAGAAATTAAAAAATGTTGCTTCTTTTTGCTAAGAAGTAAATCAAACAGATCAGCAACAACAACAAAAATTCAAACTCAGTTCAAAGCACTGAGTGGATTTCACAAAAACCAATTCAGACCACCACTACAAAAAGGGTAATTCTGGTCTCTTGCTACGTTCTCTGTGCCAGCCACACACTCAAGCATGACCGTTGCTTGCCTCAATGTATATGTAGTGCTTGCTGTTTTCTATCACGTTGACGTAAGCAGTGTGGATGGATTCTTCGTGGTACTTGATCCCGGCAGACCAGTCAGCGGCAGAGCGGAGCACCTAACAAGGCAAAGCGCAGTGATTTTAACTCTGGAAATATTCACCTACAAGTCTCGTTGCAATCACAAACTCTTCCTGCAAAAACGGAACTGCTGCAGCTTCTATAGTTCCACTCGGCCTACTCAAGCACTGGTTTGATAGGGTAGGGCTCCTGGATCCAGACTTAGGAGCACATTTACAATCCAATCCTAACCTGCGCTGGAATTGCCAGGCCGGCGCAGCTGGACTGCATCCTAAGCATGTTAGGAGACAGCAGCGGCTCAACGTGGGGCAAGAGGGTGTTTTCCCCTTGCCCCAAGGTAAGCCTTAGCCAGTCCTATGGGGCTGCTCAGATCTGCACCAGCAAAATAGCCAGAGCAGGTCCACGTGGCCAGGAGGGGCCCGAGTTGGGGCCACTCAGCCCAGGGATGGGGATTAGAATATGGCACAATGGCCATGTCCCATCTCTGCCCGTCTCCGACATGGCATCGCCCAGTGATGTCATCCGGGCGCGCCAGGAACCGGAACGCCCGGATGATTGGCAGCCCTCCACCCCTATGGCGGAGGCCAGCCACGCCTCCCTGCACCTCCCTGCGCCTGGAATCGCTCCATTTCAGAATGATTCAGATGTGCGGGAGGGCGGGCGGGCCCAGGAGCAGCTCGCCCGTCCTCAGGAGAGGCGGTGCGGACTGGGCCTGTCTGCGGAACTAGCAGAACGGCGTACTGGGCCGTTCCACCAGGATGACACCGCTGGCACCGCCCCATTACGTCTCTGGCAACCTCTGGCATGCCCTCGGCGTAGTCCTGCACTGGCAGAGCTACGCTGGCGCTCGACTGGCACAGCTGACAAGCATGGCAGCTCCTGTGGGTCAGCACTGCTGCTTGCCCTGGCCCAGTGACTGATTCCGTGGTGCAGACACACCTGGTAGCACGTTTATGACAGTGACGGTCCCGAGCAAGAGCGCTGCACCAGCGCAATGCCAGGTTACGATTGCGCTCTTAAGAATGTTTGGACCACTTTCGGAGTCAGAGACAGCAGCACACAGACATGCGCATCCCCCTGACTCCAAGAGTGGTCCAAACATGCTTGAGAGTGGCCCTGCTGCTGGCCAAACTTTGCTGGCCTAACTGTGCTGGCCTAACTCCAGGTTAGGACTGTGTCCTGAATTTTAGTATGGCTTATCTCAATTGTTCAAAATCATGCACGAAGTCCCTAGTATCACACTGTCTTGGAAATCGTGATTGCACAATTCCATAACAGTTACTTTTTTCCAAGATTTTCCGTAGTGTAAGTTTTCCTGTTCTTAAAAATGGAAGCTGGGCTTCTATAGATTTTCCAGTAGGTTTTCCAGGGTAAAGAAAACAACAGCTTGTACAATGTCTCCTTACATGCCAGGGATTTAGTACGTTCTCTTAAAAGAGATTTGATCTCACAGTTCATGACAGTTTCAATTTAAGGGTATATTTTATCAGATTTCTCACAAGGGAAGTTTGGGAGAAACCTCACAGCAGCAGGAGAGTTATAAATTTCACATGTCAAACCCCAGCCCTACCTGAACACTGGCGCACACGGCGTCTGGGACTTGATACTTCAACTCATCTGCTGTTAATTGAGATTTCGGCAATAAGAAAGGGTAGGACAGAGATCTGTATTTGGGTTTCATGATCTTGGATATAAAAAAAGAAGCATAAAAATTAGTTTAAAAAATGGTCAGTCTTGTATATGCTCAATATTTTTCATGTAGAATTTCATTTGAAATGTATTTCTCTATAACAAAGAACAGGGTCAAAAACAACTTTTGAACTTAGTACGATAAGGCTGGGGTATAATTAAAGCCGCGCTTCCTGGAAGCTGCAAGTCATTCTGGGATGTGGTGGGGCCAATATAATCTTGTGGCTTCTGGTTAATCTTGTGGCTTGTGACCACCAAAAATAGGGTCGCATCCCACAGTTTGAGAACCGCTGTTTTAGATCATGCCCACAAAGTTTCAAGTCTCTCATCACAGTCATAAGGTCTATAACAGTCGTTGT
Organism: Lerista edwardsae; assembly: GCA_029204185.1. Lineage (NCBI taxonomy): Eukaryota > Metazoa > Chordata > Lepidosauria > Squamata > Scincidae > Lerista > Lerista edwardsae. The sequence continues at coordinate 6,574,709 of JAJKFI010000044.1, read as the reverse complement.
CAAACTTTTTAGACCGGGACCCACTTTCAGAATGGCATTTGTGTGGGGAGAACCAGAATTGATGTCATGGCAGGAAGTGACATCATCAAGCAGGAGAGCTGTCATTGGAACATATTAAGAGCGCAATCCTATGCAGCGCTGGAATGGTGAGGCCAACTTGGCAGTGCCAAATCCAACAATGCATAGGCCGTGTCCCATGGAGTCTCCCCCCCCCACTCCATGGCAAGGGAGCGTTCGCTCCTCGGATCTGCTAAAGAGCGATTTGGGCCTCGTGGCCAGGCTTAGGATGTGGCCATATGGCCATCTCCCAAGCCCGCCCACATCCCACCCAAGTCCCACCCCCACCTCCCTCCCTCCCTCCCTCCTGTCCCCATACTGCCTCAGCACGGAGCCTCCTTCGCGCCGATGTGGGGGTGCAGATTGGTGCCCCCACGTCGGCGCTCCGCCCCTTGCGTCGACACTACGACGTAGCGTCAACACAAGGGGTGCAATAGGATTGCGCTGTAAAATGACAGTCTTGAAATGCAAATTGGCATTCTTGGGCTGCAGCAATTGTACAGCCATGAAACATCCCTGACAGAAAGCAAGATTAGGACAAAATATTGTGTAAAAGAACTGAACTTGAAACAAAATTTAAAAAATGCTCACTTGAAAATTTAAACTGTTAACCCTCACAAAAGGAATATAACTAGAGTAAGGTCTGCAATTTCCAAGATGGCTGCTCCCAGCTTTCAGCAACCCACCTGACATCATGTCATGACTCACCAAGTGGGTCCCGACCCACAGTTTGAATAACACTTGTCTAGAAACAATTTTTTTAAAAAGGCAGACCCTTGTGTCCAACTACATTCTGTGCTTGTGTGGACCTAGTCTTCCCAAGCTGCAGAATGAAGAAGGTTGGCACTCAGAGGTGGTTGAATGGTAGACTGTACCATTTCAGACTTCAGGCAGGGATACAAGACCCAGCCAGTTCAAATTCTAGCCTTCCTCTTGCGTTCATTTTCTATTTGCAGGCAACTTTTACACAGGGGAGCATAAAACATGTGATTCAACTCACCTGCAGTCTGAAAGTGTTACAGGCCACCCTAACACCTCAGCACCTCCTCAGCATCCTAACCATGCTTCATTTCCTCCTCGTTCTGCTGCACGTGTAGACCAGGACTCAAAATACCCCTATACAGCCCTGCGTATCAACAGCTATCAGGAGACAGTGATGCAAGGTTCTCTTGCCGACGCAAACCAACCTTTGTGAAGTTCCAGCGCTGAATAAAGTGCCGAGCCACATCCCGTGCAGCTTTCCCATGCACAACAGAGGAGATGTCGTGCCAGGGCATCCGTGGTGTGGTGTAACGATCAATGAAGTCTAGGTAGACAGGAAGGAACCAGCCATCACCTACCAGAGAAGCTTCACCAACCACCGACACACATGCTCACTCACAATGGAAATTTCATAAAACTGATAGTGTAGAGCAGAGGGAAAGCAGGGAAAGTCAACGGTAAGCACTGGCTTTCTCTAGTTGTTAGAAATCTGGAAGGGAAAATGGGAAAAGGGCAGCCATGCGCTATACATCACAATTCTGCTGCTGTGGGTATTTCTGCTAACACTATCCAAAGAGACAGTTCACATATTGTGTTGAGCCCACGTCCATCATTGGAAGTGGTTGTTGCACCACTTGCATCCATGTGCAAAATGACACAGGCTTCCAGATCTAAGCTGCAGCTCACCTAATGCTGAACTTACGCATGCTGCAGGAAAGAACACCGATTCCAGGTTGCAATGACACTTACCAGCAAAAGGTTTATCGAGTTGCACCCAATCTTTGAAGACAAAGTTGCAATAATCTTTTCCATGCCAGAACCTGGTTTCCCCGAGAAGCTCTCCAACACCTGTCTTCAAGCTGCGGATCGAGCCCTTATCTGTCCAAAATAATTCAATACATACAGAATGTTTAAGCTTCTCGTTATGTCTATATAGCATGGATGACAGTTATCCCTGATAAACCGGTAATATTTTAGCACGGCTAGTTAAGCCGTGGATCAAATCTTTTCCCTAGCCGTGAACTATCTAGAGAAGTAGTTCTCAAACTTTTTAACACAGGGACCCACTTTTTAGAATGACAATCTGTCCAGGACCCACTGAGGGTGCAATCCTAAAATGAGTTAGGCCGGCATAAGCTAAGCCAGCAAAATTTGGCCAGCACAAGGGACACCGTAAAGTATGTTTGGACCATTCTCGGACTCAGAGGCCAGCACACAGATTTGTGCCATCCTCCCTGACTCCGAGAGTAGTCCAAACACACTTTATGGTGGCCCTTGTGCTGGCCAAACTTTGCTGTCTTAGTTTATGCTGCCTAACTCCAGTTTAGGATTGCGCCCTGAAAGTGATGTCATGCCGGAAAGTGCCGTCTTTATGACACCAGAGCCTGTCTTTCCAGATAATGCAGCAGTAAGTTGAGTGATTTCTCACAGCCCAGTCCTAAGTAGCACGGGACCAGGCAGGCTGGAGGGCCTGCGCTGTATCCAGCACCACTTAGGAGGAGGCAGGAACTAGCGCCAATGCGAGGGCGCCAACTGGTACCCTTGCATCGATGCTGGACCTTTGAACCGACGCTAGCAGCAGAGTTGATCCAACGGTGCTGGCCGATGGCCACATTGCGCCGCTCTTGCCCTAGCCAAACTCGGCTGGCACAAGAGCAGTTCTGGGTGGAGAGAGGGCGGAAGGAACTGAGTTGGGGTGGGCGGGCAGGGAGGTGTGCCGGCTCAGAGAGGGAGGTTGGGGTTGGGATACATCCAGCGGTGTTATGCTGCCGGAACGCTGGGCGGGACATCCAGGTGATCGACAGCCCGCCCGTCGCGTTCCGCAGCGTTACGCCGTTTGCGTAACATACGCAAGTGGAGTAATTGGTTACGCAAATGGCGTAACGCTGCACAATGCGACGGGCGGGCTGTCGATCACCCGGATGTCCCGCCCAGCGTTCCGGCAGAATAACACCGCTGGATACATCTGTTAGGCCACATTCAAGCCTCTATTCCCCAGGCTGCGCGGTCCTGATTCGCACCATGTGGCATCCTCAGCTCTGTGCCTGCTATACAGCAGGTGGAGATCTGAGTAGCACTTAGGAGAAACTGGAGCCTCCTCTGGGGCAAGGGTGCAAATGAGCCCTTGCCCCAGGGAAGCTCCTGCCTGCACCAACTTGTGCTGGATATGGCATAGGCTTGCCAGTCTGTTGCCAGCCTGCCCAGCTCAAGTTAGGATTGCCCCCTTCAGAACTATATCAACGTACTATTATGCTCCGAACAGTTTATTTGCTTCTAAATGGCAATCTGCTCCGAGGCTTACGAGAGATGAAAGCAAATGATTGCAGTTATCAAGTAATGCACACAATTGCAGCTGTTCAATCAGTCAAGCCCTGCCACCTTTTCTTGTCATACGCAACACAATGCCTGCTGCTAACAACAAAGGCTCACTTGAGTCGCTGTCGACACTGCTGACGCTGTCGGCGTGATGCAGGCCATGTCGGTGGAGTTGCTTGTAGATGCTGAACCGGGCAAATTTCTTGGTTTTCCCTATGCCTTTCATCCGCGTAGGATCCAGAGTGTTATCGCTGTTTCCTTGCAAGGGGGGCTTCGCTGGGGGCTCTGTTGGAGGGTTGCTGGTGGGCGGTGAAGCCGTTTCCGCTAAAGACTTGGGACAGAAAAGCAACAGCCATGGCTCAGTCTAAACGCTCAGTAAAAAGAATGAGTTACGACAGGATCACAAAAGAGTGAATCATGCATTCATTTCTTCCGCAATATCTTAGCTGTGGCCTCACAGATCCATGTCTAAAACATCCCCCCAGATTTATGGCCAGAATTACGGAACTCGTACTTACAGAAAGATTCACTGAAGATGCCGACTTGGTTGCGGTCATTCGTTTGGCACTGCCAACATCCGTCAGTCGATGCTCGTTATCATCCCACCGGCCGTAAGCCAAGTCGATGCCTCCAACAAAGGCTATGGATTGATCAATGACTACCAATTTCTCATGGTGGGCCCACAAATAGACAGTAGATGACACATGATCTGGGTGCCTCATCACCTGCACGGAAAGGGGGAAAAAAACACACCAAACTTTCAAATCAGGGGTGTTATATAGGAAGATCACTGGAGAACTATCCAGAATAGCAGTGTGTTTAAGGGGAACTCTTGTTATCTAGGCTTATTTCTAGTCTAAAGAACACTAAACGTCTGGGAAACAAATGATCAGTGGCGTTCCTATGGGGTGGTGGGGTGGGAAACACTAAGTTTTCCAGGAGCCTGAACTCCTCTGTAACGTGGCCCCTCCCCCTCGCATCCACAGCCGGAGAAGCTCAGAGAACAAAGCCTCTGAGCTGGTTCTCCAAGCAGCAAATGGCTCTGGAGGGGAAGGGAAGGGGAGCTCAGGCTCCTGCACAACTGAGCAGTTTGCACCCTCTGTAGGAACACCACTGCAAATGAGGTAGCTGTGGAATTAGCACTGAGAGCGGAACCATATGTGCAGCAGAAACTCGGGTCAGAGAATCCTGACAGTGACGATGTCAGGAGGCAGGACTGTTGGGGAACAGCAGGGAGCCCAGGATTTTCACACTGATCCTTGAGACCACCCCAAGCCCAAGCTTTGTGTGCAATGGTGGAGTGACTCTCTCCAAGCCCATCCTGGTACTGGTAGAAGATTCCCTGGAACCTGGACCCAAGAACCTGCAGACGACTGCAAACAGCATGGGGAGGGCATGATATGAAATGGAGAAGTAGGAGGCTGGGTTCTTAATCCTTCTGCCACCCGTTGCTTTTCCCTGGCAATTGTTCCTCCTCCAAGTTGCTTTTCCCTGCAGTGTGACCAGCATGTGCTTGCAACCCCAACTGCAGAAGTAGGGAGATGGGTGAACGGTTAAGCACCTCATAAGAACATAAGAAGAGACCCCACTGGATCAGGCCAAGTCCAGCTTCCTGTATCTCACAGTGACTTCCTGTGGCAAGGAGTTCCACAGATTAATTACTCGCTGGGTAAAAAAAAGTATTTCCTTTTATCTGTTCTCACTCTCCCAACACTCAATTTTAGTGGATGTCCCCTGGTTCTGGTATTGTGAGAGAGGGAAAAGAACATCCCTCTATCCATTTTATCCATCCCATGCATAATTTTACTTTCTTCCCTGTTTTGCTTCAAATTGCATCCTGTCCTTTCCATATTGCAGCTGTTTGGTGAAATCGGAGATTCCTTGACCCAGATCTCCACAATCACGTCATTCTGGCCTTAGTTTTCCTTTTCTTCCCTTCCTCTTTTGTAAAAATTCTAAATATCTAATCCTGATCCATTCCATGTGCTTCTTGAAAGCTTTCTTCCAGCACTTAACACGTTTGCTGGTGTGCAAAATGTGCCTGAACAAAAGTTTCCACAGGACGATGCTCAAACTTAGTTCAAAGTTGAAATACGGGGCCTTTATGCCTTGCAGTGTCTGTCTCTTCCGATAAAGCTGAAATGGTTGCAGTGCGAACGCTTCTGAAAATTTCACATCTGACAAGCACGCAGGGCGTGCACCATGTCGTGATGCGAAGGCAGCCTTCCCAAAAGACTGTTTCTGCCCAGATCAATCCTGTAGGGTAAAGGTAATAACTGCTATGCTAAAGAAATCGCAAGCCTGGCCTCAAAGCTCAGTTCACCTTGGCCTCAATATAGTGTCCTGTGTCCTAAAAAGTGTATCTGCCATAAAGAACTCAAATACCTTGATGTTGGGATGCAAGCGCATTAGGGTCCTCTTGCTGTACTCGCTGTTGATGCCAAGAGCAAGCTCTACCTCTTTGTAGAGCATCACAAAGATCTTCACCCCTTGTTGCTACCAGGAAACAAAAAAAGGAAGCAGAGTTTGTACATCGGTGACCACATACAGCATCCTCCAGAGCAGGCTGAAAGGCCTCAACTGCACACTGACGCATCAAATTCCATCCCTCCTCCTGCACACCACAAATTCAACACTTCTGTGCATTGTTGTCAAACACAGCACCTCTTCCTGTCTAGTGCCCAGCATTCCAGCACACAGGGAGGATCTACCCTAGACTATAGCATGTGGCTCTTCAGATACTCGTGTTATGCAGTGGTAGTGCCTCTTGGCATGCTCCCACGCAGGGCCAGCTTGAAGCCAATTGGAGCAATTGCTCCCGATTGGGCACTGTGCCTAAGGGCCGCCCCCCCCCCCCCACACTAGGGTAATCTAGTTTTGTACACTACATTAAAAATGTGCTTAGATTCGTTTGGCCCATTAACTCACATGTACTTTTTAAGTGCACATTTTGATGGCTTTCCATTCTAGCCATAGAGACATAAAGTCTACAGTGAATTTTATTTACATCTCTAAGGGCGCAACCAGCGGTGTCATCCTGGCGGAACGGCCCGGTACACCGTTCCGCCAGTTCCGCGGATGGGCCCGGGCCGCGCCGCCTCTCCCGAGGACGGGCGAGCTGCTCCTGGGCCCTCCCACCCTCCCGCGCGTCCGAATCGCTCTGAAATGGAGCGATTCGAGGTGCAGGGAGGCGTGGCTGGCCTCCGCCATAGGGGTGGAGGGCTGCCAATCATCCGGGTGTTCCGGTTCCTGGCGCGCCCGGATGACGTCTCTGGGCGCAACCCTAAGCTGGAGTTAGGCCGGCACAGTTAGGCCAGCAAAGATTGACTGACACAAGGGACACCACAAAGTATGTTTGGACCATTCTGGGAGTCAGAGAGGTCAGCACACAGACGTGCGCCATCCCCCCTGACTCCAAGAGTGGTCCAAATGCATTTTATGGAGGGCCTTGTGCTGGCCAAACTTTGCTGACCTAACTGTGCCAGCCTACCTCCAGGTTAGGATTGCGTTCTAAGAGTCTACAGAACCTGGGGCCCTGCCAAAACTGTTACCAATTGGACCCCACAGCTCCTAAGGCCACCTGCTCCCACCGACAGCATCTCAGAACAGAATCTACAGGATACTTAGAGTGCAATCCTAACCTGAAGTTCGGTCGGCACAGTCAGGCCAGTAAAGTTCGGCTGGCACAAGGGACAGCGTAAAGTAGGTTTAGAGCACTCTTGGAGCCAGACAGGCCAGCACACAGACATGCACCATCCTCCCTGACTCTGGGAGTGGTCCAAACGTGCTTTATGGTGTCCCTTGTGCCAGCCAAACTTTGCTGGCCTAACTGCTGGCCTAACTCCAGGTTAGGGTTGCACTTTCAATGACTGAAGAGAGTCGATGTTAGGGATAGAACAAGTCTTTCCCCCAACACTGGCCTCCACTGAGAAGGACTCTGTCAAAGAAGGAGGGGTGCAATCAGCGATGGGATTCACAGATTGACAAGGGGAATGCTGGGCGGGACTAACGCGGGGCTTCCGCGTGATTGGCTGCCCGTCCGCAGCGTTCTGCAGCTGTCCTGGCATGGGGGGCTGCCCCCAGTTAGCATGCCCTACCGCTGCTTGCCCAGGCACCCGGCGCGACCCTCACCTGTCCCCTGCAGCGAGCAGGAGCCCCCCCCGAGGCCAGGACAGCTGCGGAAAGCTGCGGACGGGCTGCCACTCAAGCGGACGTCCCGCCTAAGTCCCGCCCAGTGTTCCCCTTGTCAATTTGTGAATCCCATCCCTGGGTGCAATGTATGAGCAAGGTGTATGGAGATAAGAGGCGCTTAATTGCATGGGCGAAAGCCTTTTACGATGATGCTGGGAAGATTAAAATAACCATTTACCATAAGCTCAATAATACAGGCCGACCAACGTATCAATAAAGTATGGACATAGCCAAATGATATTCTCTCCTAATTAGATCTCCATCTCTTTGGAGTAGATTGATGCCTACTATTATCAATGTAATGAGAATCCATTTGGAATGGAGACATATATAATAAATCATGCAGCAGTGCGATGCTATCGTCCTGAAAAGTCAATGTATATTACTCTATTTGTACCAGCTACAATTTATTCACAGTGGGCAAAAAATGCGTATAGAGCAGAGCAACCACAAAAAGGAATACAAGGTTGATCAGGGCTTGCCTTATCACACTCTTTCGGAAGACTGGGGATTTTTCAGGTGGTGATGGAAGACTTGCCACGGCAAGGGTGGTGAGACAAATGATAACCCCCTGCATACAGATAACTCAGTCTCCCAAATTCATGGTGGGTAGAAACATTTCTGGTATGCTTGGTATGAAATAGTCTCTATATTTGTGTTGTGTTCAGAGACGCTAGGAGTGCCTTGAAAGCACAGTGCTACGTAAAAGTGTTGTGCTTTTCTGAGCAGTGGCATTCCTGCCATTTGTTTGGGAGGGGCAAATACCCCTGGGTGGTAGGCCCATGGGACCAGTGGGGGTGGTGCCTGCTGCTGAGCAACTGCCATGAGCTGCTACCCAGAGGCAGATCTAAGGGGGGGGCAAATCTCTAAGTTTTGCAAGAAGCCTTACTTTGCAGTGGAAATCACTCCTCTCCTGCACCATTTTAGCCAATCTTCACAGGGAGAAGCAACATCTTGGCGTTGCTTACTGGCTACAGCAGCAAGGGAGAGGAGGGATTTACATGACAGGGTAAGGCTTCTTGCAACACTTAGAGCTTTGCCCTCCCTGTAGATCCGCCCCTGCTGCTACCACCCGACCGCAAGAGCTCTCCTGAGGGTCAGACACACCTCGTCCTCCGAAGTCATCCTGCAGCCTCCAGAGGGCACAAAGAGCGCAATCCTAACCTGGAGTTAGGCCGACACAGTTAGGCCTGCAAAGTTTGGCCGGCACAAAGGACACCATAAAGTATGCTTGGACCACTCTCGAAGTCAGAGAGGCCAGCACACAGACATGCCACCATCCTCTCTGACTCTGAGAGTGGTCAAACTTGCTTAACGGTGGCCCTGGTGACAGCCAAACTTTGCTGGCCTAACTGTGCCGGCCTAACTCCGGGTTTGGATTGCTCCCTAAAACAGTACTTTCGGTTTTCCTCAGAAAATCAGAAGTAATGTTCAAAGGCCTTCCAAAGCTTTCAGAACTTGTTTAGAGGGCCTGTGGACGTCGCACTCCAGAGGCTCTAGGTGAGTTGGGGGCAGCAACTCGGGGTCAAATGTTTCGGCCCCGGGTGGCAAAGTGGCCAGGGATGCAACTGTTTCTGTGGACCAAAATGTCAAACCCCAGCTCTCTGCAATTCTGGAGAGAAAGGCTGGCGTTTGTTTTGGTGGTGGGCTTCTCAGACGTAGAGCTGGAGAGAAAGTAGAGACTGCCCCTACAGTTACCCTGGCTTTCCAATGCTCTTTGAGAACTCATAAAATCCACTGCAACTGAAAGGACAGTTCCTGCCCATTTTCCAGCTCTAAGTTGGAGAGGGCTAGGGCTGAAGGGCAAAACGCAAGAATGATTTTTTACTTTCTGATTTGGAGCCAGGAAGGGAAACGGAGAACCTGAGCTCTCACAGTGTTGCACTGCAATGGAAAGGCTATGGTTCGTTCTAACAACCACAGACTTTGGGTTGGTTACCAAGGCCAGCCAAAAGTTGTAGATTCCGTCTGTAAACGCAATGAAAGATTAGACTGTGCCCAGTGAGATACGGTAGTGTAATAGCTAAGATTTCATGGATTCACTAGGCAAGGCACTTCTCAATCTCCTTTCCTTATGGGGATAATGCTGGCCACATTGCATTGGTGTAATGCTTGGAGCGCATGGCACACACTTGAAAGTGCTATACCAATGGCAGGTGTTATTACTTACAGCTTTCCGTCTCAGAATGCAGTCTAATCTCCAGCGATTCCCTTCCACAACCGGTCGCTTCATGAATATTTCTGGGCTCAGCCTGGAAAAAGGAAAGAAAAATGTGTGTACGCCTTTAAAATATGAACCAAGTACAAATAAATGTGTCTCAGAGGTTAGGATCAGAGTTGGAAGGGCCCATGACTATGATGGATTCCATCTTACTTTCAAAGAAGAATGGATATGTCCTACAATTGGGGGTGTAATTGAAGGCCCTAGCTGCTAGTAATGTGATGATCCTGAGTGTGCATTTGTGCTTGAGAACATAAGAAGGGCTTTGCAGGATTAAAAAACCCAGTCCAGTACTTCCTGCAAGACTTCAACAACCAGCAGTCATTTGGTGATCCACTGGAAATTGGCCAGTAATCCACTGTGATCCAGCATCTGCCCACTCCTAGCCTAGTTTACTCACATTTGCAAAACAGGGAGGAGTAAAACTGACCCCCTGGCATTATATATTTTCTCAATGTACTTTCTATTCATTGTTTCCAACAATGCTTCAGTACATGAAACAGACAACATCTGTGACTGAGTCAACAGTGCATTGTTTGTGAAGTGAGCACACATTGACTAATCTCACTCGAATTTTGAGGAAGGGCAGGAGATGGTGTAAACCAAGGGCACATACAGTGAGCCTTCATTACCCATGAGAGTTCTGTTCCAGAAACCCTTGTGAACAAGGAAAGCTGTGGAAATTCAAGTCCGTACTTTTTTGGGGGGGGGGACCCTTTCTGCCCCACCCTCTGAACCTGACTGCATCTGGGCTGTCCGGAGGATGCTCAAACCCGGGGGTGCCAAACCCGTGGATAACAGGGACCACATTTTCTTGGGCTGCACAAATGAATCTGGATTGATTGGATTTGATGCTAACCATGTCTGCATAAGAGCTGGTGTCGAGCAGCCACTGAGGGCGCATTCCTAACCTGGCACTGCACTGGTGCAATGCTCTGGTGACAGACCAGCGCTGTTGCAAACGTGCCTTAAGGCGCATCTGCGCAGCAGATTTGGTTGCAGGGCTGGCGCAAGCAGCAGCACTGGCTCACAGGCGCCACTGCGTCCATCAGCTGTGCTGATCGAGCGCCGGCGTAGTTCTTCTGGCACAGGGCGTGCCAAGGGCATGCCAGAGGCGGGCAGGAAGCATAATGGGCCAGTGATGTGGCTGGAGAGGGGGCAGAGATAGGACATGGCTGTTGAGCCTACCCAATTTGGGCCACTCCTGGCCAAGTGCAGAGGTGGATCTACAGGGAGGGCAAAGCTCTAAGTTTTGCAAGAAGCCTTACCCTGTCATGTAAATCCCTCCTCTCCCTTGCTGCTGTAGCCAGTAAGCAACACCAAGATGTTGCTTTTCCCTGTGAGGATTGGCTAAAACGGTGCAGGAGAGGAGTGATTTCCACTGCAAGGTAAGGCTTCTTGCAAAACTTAGAGCTTTGCCCTCCCTTGGATCTGCCTCTGGCCAAGTGGACTTGCACTTGCCATTTTGCTGGCACAGATCCAAACAGCCCCATAGGGCTGGCTGGGGCTTGCCCCAAGCTGAACATTGTTAGGATGCAGCACAGGTGATCCAGCTTGCCTATACCAGGCCAGGTATTCCAGGGCACAGGTTAGGATTGTACTCTGAGAGACAAAACTGTATGGCAGGACTCAACAACTGGAATCTCATCTCTGCCATGAACTCACTTAGGCAAGTCACCCTCTGTCAACCCCCCCCCCCCACACACCTGCAATATGGAGACAATAATACTTATAAGGCTGTTATAATAATTACCGCAAAATAATATATGTGGAATATTTTGCACAATAAAACCGTTCTTTTTTTAATACTAAAAGCAAACACATACATAAGCCCAAATCGTGTAATTAACACAGCATCTAGCTTGGCCCCGACAGGCCACCTTATAATAACATCATGATTGTTTACGCTCCTTTTTTGCTAGGGTGTTTCAGATCTTTGAAGCTGCAAGTTTAGACAAGGCAAATTCGAAACCTGTAAGTTTTTCCTTGGGAAGGAGATACCAGGCTGGAGGCTGAGCCCTTGTCCTGGCTTTAAAGCAATTCTTGTTTTTGTGGTTGTTTTGAATTGGTCCTGCTTTGTTTTCTTGCTCCGGTGTCCTGAAATGGCCGTTTGTAAGCCAGTTGGCTGTGCAACTCGTGCTAAACCATCTGGTCACACTGTGGATCTCTCAGCTGAGACGGCTGTCAACGGGGTAGCATTCAGGGCCAGCCAGAGATGTCATGCAGGGGGAACGCGGGGGAACAAAGTTCCACTAGTTAAAATTAGGGCTGACTCCGCCCACTTCACTCTCCCTCCTCCCCCCTCCCAATTCCTCTGCAAAGAGCTTTTCTTCTTGGTTGGCCGGCACTCAGAGGGTTAAAGGGAGTGACTCCGGATTCCTAGGGGGGGTGAAGGCAGTGATGTCATTCAAGGGGAACGGACCAGAATGGGTGTTCTGGATCCTAACGGGCTCCGTGGCTGGTTCCTGGTTCCCGACAAGTGCCAATCAAAAGTGAGTTCCTGTTCTTAAATCATTTGAATGACACCACTGGGGCCAGCCCACCCATGAGGCTGGGTGGTTGCAGAAGCTTATCTAGAGTGGGATCACAGCACTGAGTTTTGCAAGCAGCTGCTCCCCCTCCTCTTCGGAAACGTTCCTCGCCAACGTGGCCTCTGTCCTGCTCTAGCCACTAGGAATGGCTCCGAAGAGGAGGGGGAGTGGCTGCTTGCAAAACCTAGTGCTGTGATCCCCCCCCGGAGGCAGAGGGAGGGTGCTGCAGGGGCTGAAAAGTGCAATGGGCATGGCAGTGGCATGGTGCCACTGTGCAGAATGACCCATGCGTTTTCTAGCCCCCTGCCCTCCCTTGCTCTCTTATCGCTCCTTAATAGAGCAATTCTGGGCAGAGGGAGGTGTGGCCGGGCAATGCACAGGAGTGGGGCAGCTGGGCTGGGGGCACGGTGATGTTGCCCACCCCCCAGACATGCTCGGAGCCAGGAACGGCTCTAGTTCCCCCTCTAGGTACGCCTCTGAGCGGTTGCTTCAAGGAGCAGGCTGGGGGAGTCAGTGAACGGACAGCACCTGCCAGTTCACTGACTCCCCCAGGATTCAGCCTCAGCTCAGCCACCATTTCCGACAGCTCACCGCCCTGCTTGCTTGCTGAGAGCAAGTGAACAAGAGGAGCAGAGCAGCGGCAACTCTCAAGCGATTGCAGCAGCAGGGCTGGAGGAAAAAGCACCTTCCAGGTAGGCAATCAAAACAGGACCGCTCCAGCCACATCTTCTTCCTCAACCGGCCACTTCTTCATAAAAGGCCAAGGCAGAGCATGCTGGGAGCAAAAGAGGCACCTGTCCAGTTGTGAAGAAGCAGAAGGCAAGGAAGGAAAGGCCAGCAGGGAAGAAGGTGAGGGGCATTCTGGGATTGCTCTGCTATCACTGCCGCCTTGCATGCCTAGCCTCTCTTTCAAAATAGCCTGGGTGGGACTTGCCCAGTGTGCACTGCCTACAGTGGCGGCCCTGCCATTCAAGGGGAGGGTCACACGTCCCTGGCTCCCATGTCTGCAGAGCCCCTGGGGGTGCCACATTCTGCCCTGCTGCTGCCACTGAGCTGCCGCCGCCCACCCTCTGGAGCCCTGCCATGACAGGGTGCAAAACCAGAAGCACAATGAAAAGGCCATGGGAGGCTTCAGAGCGTTTTTGGAGTCGCACAAGGCTCCAGGTCATTCAGGTGGGCCAGGGGCGGCAGTCTTGGTGTGAGGGCAGTAGATTGCAGACCTGGCCACGGGGCAGCCGATGGATCAGGTCCACTGACTGCCTCCCCTGTTCTGAAGAAGCAGATGGGCGATGAAGGCTGCTGTGGTGGCAGGCTGGGATGTGTGTACGCTGATGTGCATGCACAAAAAAATGAGGGGCAAAAGATTGGTGCCACTCCAGGTAGCACTGTAAAATAAAAAGTTCTAGGAGGCACAAGAAAAAGAACAGTACAACTATATACAGTATGTTGAATACTAACCACCAATCTGTGATGAAAATCTCCTCTTTCGCTGCTTCCATGGCATTTGCGACATCTTCAAAGTATCCCTTTGCATTCACATACCTGAAAACAATGAACAAGGGTCTTGTTTTTACTTTCGAGTCAACGGAATGAAAGAGGGAGGGATGGGACGCAATCCTAACCTGGAGTTAGGCCGGCACAGTTAGGCCAGCAAAGTTTGGCTGTCACCAGGGCCACCATAAAGCAAGTTTGACCACTCTCGGAGTCAGAGAGGGTGGTGGCATGTCTGTGTGCTGGTCTCTCTGACTCCAAGAGTGGTCCAAACATACTTTATGGTGTCCCTTGTGCTGGCCAAACTTTGCAGGCCTAACTGTGTCAGCCTAACTCCAGGTTAGGATTGCACCTGGAGAACTACACTAGATGTGATGCTGGACATCCAGTAATAGAACCTCCTACATTTTTTGCTGGGGGTGGTGGTGGAGGCCATGGGGCCTCCAGTTCAGTTTGGGCACACAGTGGTTTTACTCATGCAGTTTTCCTGATTGAAGCTGTACTTGTACAGCATGAGTATGTTTTCTGCAGAGAAAGCAAGGTCAAGGAGATCTTGATCAGAATATTTTAACCAGAGGAAAAGGTTAAAATCTCCTCCTCCAGTGTCACAGTCAGCATTGTCATGCACCCGGAACGCTGGGCGGGAGGAACGGGTGAGCGGCAGCCCGCCCGTTGCGTTCTGGTCCGTTTCGCCGTCTTCCCCGCCCCCGCAGGGAAGGGGAAGACGGCGAAACGGACCGGAACGCAACGGGCGGGCTGCCGTTCACCCGTTCCTCCCGCCCAGTGTTCCGGCTGCATGACAACGCTGGTCACAGTCCTGATTGAATCTGTAACTATACATACATTTTTTTTAAAAAAAGGGGAACCATGACTAGGACTTAAATTTTGGTGGTATAATTTCGATTAGGGCTGTGTTATTCAAACTGTGGGTCAGGACCCACTTGGTGGGTCATGACCTGATGTCTCTTGGGTCTTGAAAAGCTGGGAGCAGCCATCTTGGAAGCTGCAGACCTTACTCTGGCTATATTCCTTTTGTGAGTGTTGACAGTTTGAATGTTCAAGTAAGCCTTTTTAAAAATTTTTTAGTTCAGTGCTTTTACATACTATTTTGTACTAATCTTGCTTTCTGTCAGAGGTGTTTCATGGTTGTGCAACTGCTGTAGTCCAAGAATGCCAGTTTGCATTCCAAGACTGTCATTCTGTTACGTCACACTGATGGCACTTCCTTCTTGATGATGTCACTTCCAGGTTAAAGACATCACTTCTGGTGGGTCCTGACACTAGTGCCAATCTAAGAAGTGGGTCCTGGTCTAAAAAGTGAGACCTAGTCTAAAAAGTGGATTAGACTAGGAAGAGAACCACTGGATTAGGGGAATAATGCAAGGAAAATTAAAAGGGACAGGTTCTAAGGGGGAAAAAATGTCACGATACTCTATCTCCTTCATCATGTCTGTTTCAGTCCTGATTTTATAACAGCGCAGGACCACAGAAAGCCATTTCTTTGTAAGGTAATACACCCAGGCCGCAGGTTTATTTCTGGAGCAAAGACAACTCCTGGGGCTACCAAAGTTGGCCATCTCAGGACCATCTCTGGTCCTAACTGCCACTAAATGCAGGGCATATTACCGGCTGAATCCCTAAGGCATCTGTGTATCTATTACCATCTTGAAAATCCCAGAATTTTTTTCCCGTAACAAATCAGAATTCCTGTCACTCAAATACATTTCAATATGTGAGAACTGAATGCTAAAGAATAATAAATGACCTTGCACATGAGGATTTCTGCATTTTTCTTTGGTTGTGCTGTTAACAGCTGCAAGACAGGCATGAATCCAACAGGTATAGCCTTCTCTGGGACTACATTTCCATGCTGGGAAAAGTAAGGCGCAGCCCATTATTTCTTACCACTTTGCCAAGGTGTTCTCCTGGATGGCTGCAAAAGAACCAAATCGGTGCACTTTAAGGTAGTTCTTCCCATGCTTCTGAATAAATTCTTCTATTCCTTGGCCCCACCATAGAGCGTGTCTGTAGCTGTTGCACTTCAAAATCAGCGACCTGGAAAGATTAAGCGGCTCCATTCACCCGTTTGTTTGGAGCTCCCCTTTAAAATGATCATCACAACTATTTCAGCAGTTTGTGAAGATGGGTGATTTGGGCTGCAGCTCTGCTCACACTTACCTGGGAGGAAGCCCAAGTGACTACAATAGGATTTACTTCTGAGTAGCTGTAGATAGGCTTGGGCTCCTACATGTAATGATTCGGATCCACAGAAACATGCAGACATAGCAGTGATACAGTGGATACGGATCTTTTTTTCAAATGCATAAGAACATAAGAAGAGCCCTGCTGGATCAGGCCAAAGGCCCATCTAGTCCAGCTTCCTGTATCTCACAGCGGCCCCACCAGGTGCCCCAGGGAGGCACGAGACAACATGATGCTTGCATCTTGTTGCCACTCCCTTGCAACTTGCACTCCCTTGTAAATGCACTTGTGTTGTGCCACATGTGTGATACTCGCAAAACTGCCCCTAAAGCAGTGATATCATTCGGGGGAACGGACCAGAACGGGCGTTCCGGATCCTAACGGGCTCTGTGGCTGGTTCTGGGTTCCCGACAAGTGCCAATCAAAAATGAGTTCCTGTTCCTAAATCATTTGAATGACACCACTGCCCTAAAGTATCTTCTCGGTTGGCCCAGGGGTGGTTCTGAGAGGAAGGGGGTGGGCAGGAGGCGTTCCTGGGAGGGGGTGGGCGGGCTGGTGGGCGGGCCGGCCTGGGGAAGGGGGTGGGATTGGGATACGGCCAAGTCCCTGCTCCGGCGCTGCGCGGCCACAATTCAGGCCGTGCTGGTTCCTTGGACCTGTGCCTGCAAAATCTTGGGCGCAGATCCGAGGAGCCCAACGTGGTGGCTGGAGCCTCCCCTGGTGCAAGGGCATAAATGTGCCCTTGCACCGTGGAGGCTCCTGCTGCCTCCTAAGTGGTGCTGGATGGATACAGTGCAGGCCCACCATAGGCCTGCCTTTTCTGGCGCTACTTAGGATTGCATCCTGAGAGTGGTTCAAACATACTTTACGGTGGCCAAACTTACTGGCCTAACTTTGCTGGCCCAGTTTAGGATTGCGCTCTGAGTCTCCTCCAGCTATTTTGCCAGCAGAGACTGGAGCAGCTCCGTGTCAGGATGCCCAGCAAATGCAGTGGCGTCCCTATAGGGGGGCAGAGCTCTAAGTTTTGCAAGGAGCCTTACCTTGTCGTGGAAATCGCTCCTTTCCCGCACCACTTCCCTTCCCCATCGCATCGCTCATTTCCCGCACCACTTTTCCTCAGGGGGGAAAGCAATGGCTTGGCGTCCCTTACTGGCTACAGCGGCAAGGGAGAGGAGCGATTTACACGGGAGGGTAAGGCTCCTTGCAAAACTTAGCGCTCTGCCCTCTCTGTAGGGACGCCACTGAGCAAATGGTCATGCCTTGTTAGGTCATAAATCAGTATGTAAAGCACAAACACCAGGTAAACGGTGGTACCAGAAGGCACTGCATGAAAACTCACCTGGAAAGATTGTCTATTCGCAGCCCATATTTAGTCTCTGTCTCCTTCTTGCCAATCTTAATGCTGAATTCTTTGTCCACCAGCAAAACAAAGGAAATGGCTCCGCTGTCTGGCTTCACATACAGTAAAAAAGAATCTTTCACCACGAGCCATCTGGGAAAGGAACACAGAAAAATGTATATTCAGGAAGGCTGCAGTGTGTAGCAATGGATTAATCAATAGGTGTCTCATCAATTTTTTTTAAAGTGCCCCCAATTTATCAGGCACCCATTTTTGAAACCATTAATTACTTTTTAACAGATGCTCTTACAAAAAGGTGCAAGACAGTGCTCACAATTATATCAGAAAAAGTGCTTTTTCCTCCCTTGAGAAACTTATTTTATTATGTATTTATTTTATTTGAAGAATTTATACCCTGCCTTTCCCCTGCCGAAGCAAACGCCCAAGGCGGCTTACATGAGCAGGCTAGTCTAAACCACCATTTTTTTCCAATGGGGTTTTTACAAATCTACAGTATTCTTGTGATCTGCCAATCCTCAGGCCCAGATGTTGCCTTCACAGTGTGGTTCTCTCCTTTGGCTGCCTGCCATCAAGCCTCAGCAGGCAATCACAAGTCAAGCCTGGACAGGTCCTCAAGGTCATATTCCCTTCTTTGCTGGCTGGCCTCCTCACACACTCCACCACAACTCTCACTTGCGGTGAGCTAATAACATAAGAACATAAGAAGAGCCCTTCTGGATCAGGCCAAAGGCCCATCTAGCCCAGCTTCCTGTATCTCACAGCGGCCCACCAGGTGCCCCAGGGAGGCATGAGACAACAAGATGCTTGCATCCTGTCACCACTCCCTTGCACCTGGTACCAGTAGCCCACCACCTTTGTAATCAGCTCCACAGCGACTCTGTTCTGCCACCACAGGTACTATAGCTTGTCACAGCCTGGCATTCGTCTCCCATCCAAAAGCAAACCGCAGATTTTCCTGCTTAGCTTCAGGCAGCACCAGCAGCTCAACCATCAGTCCACACTTCCTGCCCTTTACTTATCCAGACATTTATCTCCTGCCATTCAGATTCTGACGAAGACCCCAAGGCGGCTTACAATGTTTCCAAAGGACGAAGGCAATGCAGTCAACAGCAGCCCTCTCAGGGCAAGTGCTGGTCTCCGTAAGAGAAGATGCCATAAGCTTCCTCTGGCCTGGGCACCTCTTCTTCTGCAAATCACCCAAATGTACTGGAATGATTAATGGACTGAAATGCATCTGATTAATCACCTAAGATTCCTTTGGTGACAGCTCTTTGTTCAGCTCTCTCCCAGACCCGACAAGCTTGCACAAGCAATTCTCCTTTCCACTCCTCCAACCACATGAAGCAGCCTTATATTACTGTGTCTGACCCACTGGGACCAGAACTGCTGCCTGCTTTGACTGACAGTGGCTCTCCAGCATGGTGCTCCCAGATCTGTTCTTTACTTGCAGGAGCTTTCGTTTCCATAGTGGATATTTAAAAACAATTTTTTAAAATGGCAGCCACTTGAATTAGCTCAGTCTGTTTTACCACCTCCTTCTACTGCAGTGTTTCTCAAACTGTGGGCCCACTTGGTGGGCCACAACCCAATTTCAGGTGGGTCTCTATTCATTTCAATGTATACCGAATGGTCTAGTCATAACCAACTGTAGGGGGTGGTGCTCATCTCCGTTTCTAAGCTGAAGAGCCGGTGTTTGTCCAAGGACAAGCTTCCATGGTCATGTGACCAACATGACTATACATCAAGGTGCACGGAACGTCGTTATCTTCCCACCAAAGGGGTACCTATTTATCTACTTGCATTTTTTACGTGCTTTCAAACTGCTAGGTTGGCAGGAGCTGCAACAAGCAACAGGAGCTCATTCCGTTGCGTGGTCTCAAACTGCCAACCTTCCGGTCAGCAAGCTCTCAACTCAGCAGTTTAACCCGCTGTGCCACCATGTCCCCTAGTTTCAATGTATATTTTATTTTTAATATATTAGACTTGATGCTATCATGGTGTGTGACTGCGTTTGGGGAAATGTTACAGATCTGTTCTTTTAACAGGCTATACTATGTATATGCTTTTAACAATGATAGTCAATGGGGCTTACTCCTGGGTAAGTGTGGGTAGGACGGCAGCCTTGGGATGCTTGGGGAACTTTTTAAAAAACAGATCAGCAACTGCTTGGGAGGGTTAGGAGGTTTCTTATTTTAAATAATTTATTAAACTTATGCTTATTGCTAAATTTTAATATATGGGAATTGATTAATTTGATTTGACATGGTCATATGGGGCTGTCAAAAATTTTCCTGCTTGATGATGTCACTTCAGGCCATGTTATCGCTTCCAGGTTAGTGACATCACTTCCGGTGGGGCCCAACAGATTGTCATTCTAAAAAGTGGGTCCTGGTGGGCCCAAACTTCTGGGAGGTTTGGGAAGCACTGTTCTACTGCATAACCTAAACAAGGCCTGACTGACACTGTCCTCGGAGGCGTATCTGCCCTTCGGCACAACATGGAATGTGCTCTGGGCGCCTCTGGAGGGAGGGTGCCAGCAAATGTACTCTAATTGCTTCCCAGTCAGAAGGCAGTTGGAGCGCTTGTGCCCTCTCAGCTGCAGCTGGGGCAATTTTGCTCGAGCCGTGGCTGGGAGGGCCCAGGTGGCAGGTGCTGCTGAAGCAATGGGAGCACCTGCCACCTGGGCTTGCCCAGCCATGGGCCCGTGCACCCCCTGGCTTCCCTACTTGGGAAGGAAGACATGGAGGAGCTTGCCAATTGCCCAAGCAGCAGCTGTGAGAAGCCACACACACCCCTGGCTTCCTGACTCGCTCCTTGTGGCCACTGCCAGTGGTGTTATCCTGGCGGAATGGCCTGGTACGCCATTCCACCAGTTCTGCGGACAGGCCCAGGCCGCGCCGCCTCTCCCGAGGATGGGCAAGCTGCTTTTGGGCCCTCCCTCCCTCCCTGGCGTCCCGGATCGCTCTGAAATGGAGCGATTCGGGCGCTGTGAGGCGCAGGGAGGTGTGGCTGCCCTCCGCCATAGGGGCGGAGGGCTGTCAATCATCCGGGCATTTCGGTTCCTGGCGCGCCCGGATGACATCTCTGGCCACCGCTCAAAGAATTTTGCCTGAGCAGCGACAGCGAGAAACTGTAACCCCCTCCCCAACTTCATGACATCACAATGTCATGAGGTCATGATATGGCAAGCCCATTGCATGATTAAGCCCCTCTGTTTGCCCTATATGGTGAACCAGAAGGAATGCTACCTGAGCAGCAAGTGTTACTAGGCTCTGGAGTGACTCCGCCCACACCAGCTGGTCATTGGTCCCTCCTGACCCAGAAGGATTATAAAGGCCTCCAGGTCGGGCTGTGATATTTCCTGCAACAGCATTCACCCACTGTGCTCAGTTTCTGGCTTCCTCCCCACGCCACGGCTGCCAACAGCCCAGCTTGGCAGGACCAATGGGCTGGACTCTGTGGTTCCAATGATTTACTTACATTATAAAAGTGCACTTTAATGATATTAATTAAGTGCACTTTTATAAGTAAATTAATGGAAAGCGCGCAACCACTTTGCTCTGGAAAAGCTTTCACTGCCAAACAACAGGCTCCACAGCAGAAAAACAGAGATTGGGAGGAATAACAACAAGCAGGTTTTTCTCTGCTCTGGGGAGGCCTCCCAAGTGCTGCGGGAGGCAAAGGGAGGATAACTCCTTTTTCAGTTGCCAGCTATATTTATCACCTGGGTCTGCACACGTGAAATTGGTGTGCTGGAACGTTCATTCATCAAAGCTCCATTCTCTGAGAGGATTGCACTTATCCAGTGATGTCATGCAGGGGGTCCACAGGGGTCCGCGAGTACCGGTTTCTAGGATTACAGCTGGCCCCGCCCATTCACCCACCCACTCATTGACTCCGCCCCCTGCAACGTTTGAATTTCCTGCACGTTTGAGTTGCCTGCACGTTCTCAGAGCCAGGAAGGCAGCGAGCGGAGCCTTGCCTTGCCTTGCCACTGAAAAATGAGCTGCTCTGGGGTTTTGGAACTGTTGGGTCACTTTAACATGATGCCAGGCCTCCTTAACATGCTCTGGGGGTGCTGTGGAATACTGTTGCAAGTGTTGGGTCAGTTTAAAATCGTCTGAGGCCTCAAAAAGGGCTTTTTTCATGTCACTTCCTGCCACGACATCACTTCTGGCTTATGATGTCACTTCCGGTGGGCGGGTCCCGACACGAGCCAATCAAAAGTGAGTACCTGTTGTTAAATCATTTAGATGACACCACTGCACTTATCCCATGGCAAGAGGCCCATGCACCACCACCACCACCCCGGCTTCCCAACTTGGGAACCCAGGGAGATGGCTAGCACCCTGACACTCACCCATGAGCCATTGCGCCATTGCCCCCCACCATGACTCTGGAAGGTTGCATAAAACACTGCACTTCACAAGAACTCCCCTGACGTGAAGTTGGGCGAACTCCGGAAGCTAGTGGAGGACAGGGAGGCCTGGCGTGCTGTGGTCCATGGGGTCGCGAAGAGTCGGACACGACTTAGCGACTGAACAAGAACAACATGGCCCATGTCCTCTGCAGCCAGGAAAGAAGAAAGCAGTCAGTGCTGCTGCTACTCTTTTTCAGTGGGAAGACTGGGCAGTTTCCTCACCCACTGCCCTTCACAGAGCCTTCTCTGAGGAGACAGGCCCAATTTTCAGTGCTTAAGTTATAAGGCAGGAAGAAGGGGAGGAAGCACAGCTCCTTTATCTTTTGCAACAACTTCCACAGTTACAGTTTTTAGAAGGCTATACAGGGGAGCTGTTTTGGCTGGAATTGGCAGGAGCTGGGATGAGGGGCTTGTAGAGATCACTAAGCACCCCCTCTTTCTCCCTTAATTCAAGCCTTGTCATTCCCTTTGCTTTACTCCTTGCATTTCCTTCATAAGAACATAGGAATATAAGAAGAGCCCTGCTGAATCAGGCCAAGGCCCACAGTCCAGCTTCTTGTAACTCACAGTGGCCCCCAGATGCCTCAGGACAACAGGCTGCCTGCATCCTGTTACCACTCCCTTGTATCTGGCATTTTGAGGTAAATTTCTGAGGTAAATATGAGGTAAATAAAACAAAATTTGCTATCCTGCTTGTGGGGAGGGAGCTATAATAACCTGCAACCCAATCTGGGCATTAAGAACATAAGAAGAGCCCCACTGGGTCAGCCCCATCTAAGTCCAGCTTCCTGTATCTTACAGTGGCCCACCAGGTGCCTCAGGGAGCACACAAGACAACAAGATGCCTGCATCCTGTTGCCACACCCTTGCACCTGGTATTCTGAAGTAGCCTAGTTCTAATGTAAGGAGGTTACGTTAGCCTAATTCTAACATTAGGCAGTCTGAGGTAGCCTGAGGTAAGGAGGTTTCATCACCCAATATGGCCTATAGCCCGTGATGGACTTTTCCTCCAGAAATCTGTCCAAATCATCCTTCATTTCTGGCTAAGAGCCCTGAGAGGGGGAGAGCTCCCCTCAATTCTCCAGTGCTGCTGCCTGGGGTTACAGGGTCAGAATGGCACAGGGGTGCCATCACAAGCTGCCTTCATGTAGTGAGCGACCCCAAGAGGTTTCTCCTGTCCTGTTCCCGGCAAGGGGCCTGCCTTGGGCTCCCTCGCCAGGAGCTGATTGTTTGAGATCTGTAAAAACGCAGCTCATGTCATCCAGAATCGCTGGCAAGGCTTGCTCCGTGGAAACAATGGCCTCAGTCATTCAATGAAAGTGGACCCCAGTGCGTTCGGGACAAGATCATGTTCTCATTTGAGATGAATTGCATTTTTTGTGAAGTGCTTTCAGGACAGTCTGTTGCTTTTCAACAAGGAAAAAGCAGAGAGGAAAGGAACACAACGCACTTTCGTTGAGCTGGCATTCTAGGTTTTCTTGCATCTGCCACTAACTCTTAATTAAGAAAAAGAACAACAAAGAGAGAACAACCGGCTCAAGACAATTTCATTTGCTGAGAAAGGAAAATACATTCATGCCGAGATTGATTTCTCTGACACTGAAATCCTAAGCACGTTCACTCAGAAATTAAGTTCAACTGAGTTCAGTGGGGATTACTGCCAGGTACAGTGGGCCCCTTGGCTTGGCCTCCATCCACTTGAATATCTGCAGATGTTGAGCCCACAGCTGGGAGGCCTCAGAGGACCTCTTGGATACAACTGGAAGACACTTCCAGTTTGCCAGCATGAATCGGAAGTGCCTTCCAGTCACATCTGGGCATCTGGGAGGCTTCTGTGGAGGCCAGGAGGTCATGCATCACCTCTGGAGGGCCAAGCATGGCCCCCAGGTATGCCCCCCCACTAGTGCTGCATCCCCCCAATGATGTCATTATCCGTGGAACTTGATATCCCCAGTAGGGTCTTGGAACGGATCTCTGCGGATACTATGGGCCCATTGTACATGCCCATAGGATTGCACCCTATAGACACGTACAGGTGGGTAGCAGCAAAGGGACAATGAACTATACTGTGCTAACCTCACCCTAACCCTGTAGCTCCAAACTGACTACTGTACAACTGGAAAAATATCGCAAAGACAGCATGCTTAGAGCTCTACAGCCAGTTAAAACAACAGAGATCTGGGCAAACGTAACACCGTCAGAAGTGGATAGACAGATCCTTGGCAGCCAGCTCAATGGGTAAATTTGGTGGTATTTTGTCAACTGAGTTGGATATTGCGTTTTATGGTTTTATAAGCCCAACTTTGTGGTATTTCATTTTTACCAGTTTAGAGCGCAATACTGGAAAGGATGTTGAGCCGACGCAACATGCTTGCATCGGCCCAACGTCATTAGCGCCGACACGGAGGCGCCAACCAGCACCCCCACATTAGCGCTAGTGCCGCTGGGCCAATGCTAGCAGCAGTGTCAGCACAATGGCATCAGGCAGAGGCACTGCAGTACCACTCCTGTGCCAGCTATCACAAGAGCAGTTCTGGGCGTGGGGAGGACAGGCGGGCAGGAAGAACTGGGCAGGGGGTGGGCAGGTTGGGAAGCGTGCCGGCCAGGGGAGGGGGGTGGAGATGGAATGCAGCCAGTAGGCCACACCCAAACATCCATCCTCAGGCTGTGTGGCCCCGATTCAGGATGCTCAGCTTCCTTGGCTCTGTGCCTGCTATATAGCAGATCCAAGAAACCAATGGGAAGGCTGGAGCCTCCCCTGGGTCGAGGGCATGAACGCTGGCCTCACTGATCTAGCACAGTTTAGGACTGCACTCTTAGACCGCCCCTACTTATGGGAAACGAAAACTTTGGGCTCAGTAGCAAAAACCAATATGACCGCTGGCATTGACTGGAAGGAAAAGGAAGAAAAAACCCTCTGTCCTCATGGCTGTCACAACATGTTCAGCACAAAGGTGCAGAAAGAAAATTTAAAACAGCGAGTTCTAAAACATTACCTCTTGGACCATCGGTAGCAGAGCCTTCCTTGCCCGCAGCAATTCAAGCCAGGTATTCTGTGACCTCCAGACCGTTTCATGATCATGCCCTCTCTGAAAGACAAGAGCGGGAGAGGCATTGTTCTAACAAGCTCTTGGGAAGCGAGCAGGGAGCCAGCTGTCAGGGAGATACCCAAGGCCAATTTGAGACTATAAAAGGTAAAGGTTTCCCCATGACCGAATGGTCTAGTCGTGACCGACTGTAGGGGGCGGTGCTCATCTCCGTTTCAAAGCCTGTAGAGCCGGCGTTTTGTCCAAGGACAAGCTTCCGTGGTCATGTGGCCGGCATGACTCTACGCCGCAGCGCACGGAACACCGTTCCCTTCCCACGGAAGTGGTCCCTATTTATCTACTTGCATTTAGGTGTTTTCGAACTGCTAGGTTGGCAGGAGCTGGGACAAGCAACGGGAGCTCACTCCATCGCGCAGTCTTGAACGCCCAACCTTCCGGTCGGAAAGCCCAACAACAGCGAATTAACCTGCTGCGCCACCACATCCCTTGATTTGAGACTATAGTCATTATTAAAATCTCCCAAGTCAGACTGCAGTCATGCAAGAAGGAAACTTCCGTACAACTTAGTTTACATACTAAAAATGGATTCCACGGGCTGTGGAAATATTACCCTTTTTATCATCAATGCCCTGACTCTTCCCTTTGATGCACTCCTCATTTGCTCAGGTGCACAGCTCTGTAGATAGAATAATCAAACAGGCAATCCCAATCCGATCCAGGTTTACTCAAAAGTAAACCCTTCAGCGTTCAATGGTCCTGAGCACCATGGAAAGCCCTAGATAAGGGTGTGTGTTTTTTACTACGCTTTCCTTTCTGCCGCTCAAATTCACAGTTCAGCATGGGGCTGCACCTTGCCTGATTGGCTACAGCTGATAGATCAGTGGTTCCCAAACCGGTGGATCAAGACCTGCCAGGGGAACAGGAAGCAGGGCATTCCCCTTTAAGGGGAGTGGCCCTGCTCCGATGGCAGCAACACTGCTGCCGAGATTACAGCCCTGTTGCCACCGAGGGGCTTTCTTACTTACTTGCAGGGTCCTGGAGGCTCTCAGCCCCACTGATCACCTCTGAAGCTGCTGTTGCTAATGATTGACATTGCAAACATGCAGTCACTAACGTTTGGCATTTTTACATATCATTTCTCAGTTTAAGCAGGGCATTGCCACATTTCCCTTTTGTTCTGAGTCATACCATGCTGATTGCAAAGAAGGTACAAGTAAAACTTATTTCTTCATTTAAGGGTGCAAGCCTAAACTGCACTGGAACAGGCAGGCTGGTGGGCCTGTGTTGTATCCAGTACAGGTTGGGAGAAGACTGGAGACTCCATGGGGCAAGGGCATGTTTGTCCCCTTGCCCCAGGGTAGGCACCAGCCCCTACGGGCTACTTGGATCTGTACCTGCTATACACTGCACGGCCTGAATCGGGGCTGCGTGGGCTGGGGATGGGTGTTTGGATGCAGCCATTAGGCTGCATCCAAGTCCCACCCCCTCCTCAGGCCGGCTCACCCCTGCGCCAGCTGAATGTCCTCCAACGCTGCAGGGCCAACACGACTGCTTGCGCCAACCCTGCATGCCTGGCGCTGGGGCAAAAGTGCTTTATTTTGCACTTACTTCGCACTTTTGCAACACCGCAGAGCCAATGCAAGCAGCTAGTGTCAGCTCTAGAGCACCATCTGACTGTGTCCTAAGTTTCATTCATTCATTTATTAAACTGATTTTTTTTCAACCTACCAAAATTTGTAAAATATGCAAGGTGGCCCTTGTACTGAAAAGTTTGGAGAGCCCCGCGCTGCCTACCTGACCCACAGTTTTCTCTCCCTCTTCTGTGTGAAGCTTGCAGAACCTTTGGGTTCAACCTTGCAGAGAATACCTTTGGGGCCTAAGACCCACACTAGACCCAAGACTGGTTGAGGAAGGACTGTACAGCCCAAGATGCAGTGTGCTCCAGGAGGACCTACACTTTTTCCGCAAGGGGTCTTGCCTGATAAATAAGCATCAACTTACATGCCCTTTGGTCCAAGATCATGGATAAATGACAGCTGACTTACACCAATGAATTCCATCTGAAAAATTAAACACACACACACAAAAGAAAATATGAAAATAGTCCGGAAAAGAGACTTAGGGCTCAATCCAACCCGTCCATTGGGCCAATGCATGCGCGTTGCGTCGGCCCAAGGTTGTTGCAAATATGTCGTAAGGCACCTCTGCACCAGCTGAAAAGATGCCAGGCTGACGAAAGCACTTGTGTCGATCCAGGCGTGCCCACAGAGGCAGCTGGTAAATAGCTCCTGTGCTGGATGAGTTCAGCCAGTGCAGGGGCTTCTCTGGGCAAGACAGAAAGGGGTGGAACGAGGCGGGGGAGAGTGTTTCGACAGCTGGGATGGCCCAGGGAGGGGGTGGAACTTGGATGCAGGCATTAGGCCGCATCCTAATCTCCATCCCTGGCCCATGTGGCCCCCAATTCGGTGCTCTGCAGAAGGCTTGGACTGGCCCCTGCAATTTTGCGGGCGGGGATCCGAGCAGCCCTATTGGGGGATGTTTATCCTCTTCCCCCACGCTAAGTTGCATCTTTCTCCTAACTTGGTGAGGCTGCCCCTGCCCAAGCTAGGATTGCACTGCCCACCACCTATAAAACTGGAAGGAAAGAAACCCACCAACCTGTATCCAATGGATGGGCGGCCTTTTGAGTTTATCAACGCGAGTTACAATTGGATGTATCTGAGACTATCTGGAAGCCATTCCTTGAAAAAATGTTCACAGCCACATCAATGATGTAGGCTACACTTATGGAAAACTATTGATTGTTGGTATAGCCTTGTTTTCTTTTTTTCCTCTTCCTTTCACAACATTTACTTGTTCTTGTTCTTTTGCACGTTTTTTCTTATATAAAACGAAAATAAAGAATGGAACAAAACCCTCCCTGAATGCTCTGGTCCATAACTGCAATTTTCATACACTTTTTCCAAAGACAGAATGATGCATTCAGCTTCCCATGTGATTCGAACCTCAGCCAGCCCTTTTGATCGTAGCTCGCATTCAATGGCCAATTTAATGATTCACCACCTGCACAGATCTCAGTTTGCTGCCTCAAAAAACGGGATAGAACACAAGCAGGCAGTTCCAGAAGCTCAAAATCACAATCATGTCTTTTTCTCACTGGTGAGTGAAAAGTGTTGGACTTTTCATGACCCCTATTTACAAGAATAAACCTCCTTTGTGGGGTTTCAAAGTCATGATAACCGCTTCACACACACATCGTAGACGCCCCCCAACACACACGCACACTTATTATTTTGAAAGCACTTTCAAATGGAAATGCCGTACAATAGATGCAACCAAAACTACGGCATGCCAGGGGGCTTCCAAATGAAGACATTCTTTTAAAAGGGGGAAATGACAGAAGGGGGATTAACTAAAAAAATACAGCTAACTTGACAATAAGCCTCCGAAGTTCATATGAAGTTGCCCACTTCCGGGTTCCGCAATTACTTCCAGGTTAGGAGCAGGGAGTGGGGGGAAACTGGGGGTGTGCCCACCGGGCAGCACTCCCCGCAGGAACACTATTATTGCCCAGACTGCTCTATAGTTCTAAGGGTGCAATCCTAACCTGCGCCGGAACAGCATAGGCCAGTGGGCCTGAGCTGTATCCAACACAGGTTGAGCTTCCACAAGGCAAGGGCATGATCGCACCCTTGCCCCGGGGTAGGCGCCAGTCTGCTCTATGGGCTACTCAGATCTGCACCTGCCATATAGTAGGCGCATATCCAAGTTCCCTGTGCAGTTCAAATCGGGCCGCATCTAAGCTCCACCCCCTACCCGGGATGGCCCACCTGCTGGACCGCCCTCCCTCCACCTTCCCCGCACCCAGAAACATCCCTGCACCAGCCGAACTCAGCTGGCGCAGGAGTGGTGCACTAGGGCTTGTGCCAGCGCTGTGGCATCAACCCCTGCTAACTGGGCAAGAGGCACTTTTTCAAGTGGTGCTCCTCTTATATATAGCAGGGGGAGAATAATTGTCCCTCTTCACTCCTGCGCAGTGTCTTTTTTAGTGGCTGTTGCTGGTGGTGTTCTGCATTTTTTTT
>JAJKFI010000044.1:6534506-6545800 GCA_029204185.1 Lerista edwardsae | reverse complement strand
CCCCCCTCTCGCAGGATGCCGTGGTAGCAGTGATGTCATGCAGGGGGAACGCGGGGGAACTCAGTTCCACTAGTTAAAATTAGGGCTGACTCCACCCACTTCACTCTCCCCCCTCCCCCCTCCCAATTCCTCTACAAAGAGCTTTTCTTCTTGGTTGGCCGGCACTCAGAGGGTTAAAGGGAGCGACTCCGGATTCCTAGGGGGGGCGAAGGCAGTGATGTCATTCAGGGGGAACGGACAAGAACGGGCGTTCCGGATCCTAACAGGCTCCGTGGCTGGTTCCGGGTTCCCGACAAGTGCCAATCAAAAGTGAGTTCCTGTTCCTAAATCATTTGAATGACACTACTGCGTGGTAGCTGTTTCGGCATAGCTGCATCATTGGGGGAGAAAGGCTAGGAGATAAGCAATGCAGGTAGCAGACGCAATGGAAATGTTATCATAGCACTTCTTTTTTGGCAAGGCCCGTCAGATCATCCCTCTCATTACTCCCATACGCAGGTCGAAGAAGTGGCAGGTAAATTTCCCAAAAGGCCCTGTTGAGCTCTTTGTACACATATAAAAACTCCTAAGTGAAATCCTTCCCAGCATGATGAAAATGAAGTCAGGCCTCTCACAATCGGTCACTTGAGAATGCGATTTATGACAGAATACATCAGCTAGTACAATGCAAGGTCAAAGCAATTCTTTCATTTCTGCAGGCTGAGCCTAGCAGTGCCACAGGACCAGTGGGTAAAGTGTGGGATTAAAGCCGTATCGCCACATAGAGTTTGGTTCACCCCTTTGACATAAAAACAAAAATGATAACCCATACCAAGCAACTCCAGTGGTTGATTTTATTTTGAGCGTCTTACAACGTTGCAGCTGAGCAACTTGTGGTCTCTAATTTCTACAGGGCTGTTTTTATAGTTGGTCCTAATGAGATGTCTACTGCAATGGCTTTCAAATTATGCTGTGCAGAACCCTGGAGTTCTTTGGAAGCTTACTGGAGAGTCTTGAATTAGAAAATCATAAATGACAGATCAGCTTCCATGAAAAGTGCATGTTTTGCTGTGAGAAATATACAGTAGCTGGGTATGTTCTAGGGCTCACTGTTGATTCCTGTAGGACAGTGGTTCTCAAACCTTTTAGACCGGGATCCATGGCACTTGTGTTGGGATCTACCATAAGCAGTTATTAACCTAATTAACATTAATGTGAAGTGACATCATCAAGCAGGAAGTGCCGTCAGCATGACGTAATCAAATGACACTCCTAGAATGCAAACTAGCGTTCTTGGACTAAAGAAATTGCACAACCATGAAACATCCCTGACAGAAAGCAAGATTAGGACAAAATATCATGCAAAAGCACTGAACTGAAAACAAATTTTTTAAAAAAATCACTTGAAAATTCAAGCTGTGAACACTCACAAAAGGAATATAGCAAGAGTAAGGTCTGCAGCTTCCAAAATGGCTGCTCCTGGCTTTCCACGACCCACATGACATCAAGTCACGACGCACCAAGTGGGTCCCAACCCACAGTTTGAATAATATTGCTGTAGGACAATGGTGAAGCCACAAAGGTTTTCATACAGAAAAGGACTCAGTAGTGATTCCAAATGTTGGTGATGTAGGAGTATGGACGCTTCTCTTTCGCGTATGTTATGGTCATGTGCAGTTATCGTTAACTTCTGGAGAGACGTTTTTGATATACAAACAGTGTTTACAGCAACCAGTGATATGCACAGATATGCTACGCATGCAATCCTAAACTATTCACCTGCAACCTGGCGATTAACACTGAGTCAACGAAAATGGACTCTCTGTGCCCTCCTCTTGGCAAAAAGACCACTCGCTTCAACTTTGATGAAGAGACTGGAATGAAACTGCCTACACTAAGCTGGAACAGAATCAGATACTTGGAGAGCAGCCCGTTTCCCAACAGAGGGCTATGCTGAAAACAACCTTTCTTTGCCTTCCAAAGTGAGCTGCGGGCAGATAAGATAAACCAGCATTCTTCAGCCTCACATACACTTGACCACATACCATCAATAGTCAAGCAACAACAGGGTCTTTTTCTTTTGTTATGGCCACAGGTAAGCTACGAACTAAGCACGTTAGGAGGCAGAAGCAGCTCAGCATGGGGCAAGGGGATGTTTTCCCCTTGCCCCGGGGTAAGCCGCAGCCAGCCCTATGGGGCTGCTTGGATCTGCGCCAGCAAAATAGCAGGCACAAGTCCATGTGGGCAGGAGGAGCCCAAATCAGGGCCACGCAGCCTGGGAACAGGGGTTTGGATACGGCCCAACGGCAGTGTCCCATCTCCACCCCCGTCCCTAGCACTCTCTTAGTGCAGCCCTGCACCAGCAGAGCTATGCCAGTGCTCGCCTGGTGTAGCTGATGGGCGTGGCAGTGCCGGTTCCCTTGCACCAGCACTGCTGCTTGCGCTGGCCCGGCGACTGATTCCACTTTACGGCACGTTTGCAACCACACTGATCTGGTGCAAGAGTGCTGCACTGGCGCAATGCCAGGTTAGGATTGCACCCTGAACCAGTAGCAGGGCAGTGGAACGGTACCATGTAACGGACCATGTAAGCAGCCACCTCCCACTCACCATCAGAGGCATTCCGGGCAGCTCTGGCAATGTGCAACAGGCACTCCTGGAATGGTTCTGACAGCGAGTGGGTGAGGCTGCTTACATGGAATGTTGAGGTGCCTATACTATTTACTGCACCAACCCCTCCTGTACCTATGCTACTGGATTGAATCCGCAGCATGTCCAGCTAAACAAACTTCCATTTGAGGACATTTGAGCAGTTCTGGACAGAGTCGGTAAAATTGAGTCAGACTGACCGATGGTTTAACAGTTTTAGAGCGCAATCCTAACCTGAAGTTAGGCCAGCACAGTTAGGCCAGCACAGTTTGGCCGGCACAAGGGACACCGTAAAGCACGTTTGGACCACTCTCAGAGTCAGCTAGGATGGCGCACGACTGTGTGCTGGCCTCTCTGACTCCGAAAGTGGTCCAAACATACTTTATGGTGTCCCTTGTGCTGGCCAAACTTTGCTGTCCAAATTCTAACTCCAGGTTAGAATTGTGCTCTTAGAGGCATGCCATTTATCTGCAGCTATAACCTTGGGGACGTGGTGGCGCAGCGAGTTAATCCGCTGTTGCTGGGCTTTCGACCGCAAGGTTGGGAGTTCAAGACTGCGCGACGGAGTGAGCGCCCGTTGCTTGTCCAAGCTCCTGCCAAATAAATAAATAGGCACCACTTTGGTGGGAAGGTTACGGCGTTTCGTGTGCTACGGCGTAGAGTCATGCCGGCCACATGACCACGGAAGCTTGTCCTCGGACAAAAACGCCGGCTCTACAGGCTTTGAAACGGAGATGAGCACCGTCCCCTACAGTCGGTCACGACTAGTCCATTCGGTCGTGGGGAAACCTTTAGCTTTACCTTTATAACCTTTAAAAGCAGATTCTACTATTCAGCAGTAAATGTGGCTTTTCTTGACCCTCACTTTTCAGTGCAGACTTGAGAAACCTTGGTCTATTTTAGCAGGTCAGTTCTTATTGCCTTTGTATTTAAATTGCATATACAGAAGTGGATGATGCGAGTAAAACCAATAAGGACATACAGATTAACTACGGTAATGAAAACAAAGTTGTATGTTATCTTGACACTATTATTTCAGCACATCACAATCAAAATCTATCATAACCGCTGTAGTCTAAGCATTGGTCGATTAATGATGAAAAGCAATACAGATTTTTGCTGCTATTAGTGACTTGGGATGTACAGCTGCAGCAATGTCCTTAGATAACCCCCAGGGACTATTTTCAGGTTATATGAAAATGTTCTCTCTTTTATTATAGCTAGAATCTGTTTCAAGAAAGCTTCAGTCATGACACGTAGTTGGAATACATGGAAAAAGTTAGCCAAAAGTGACCTTGGTAATTACTGCCCTGCTGGCATTTATTTATATGGTTTAGTCTTTGAGGAGGAGTCAAGTTCTTTCAAGTTAACTCCAATCAAACTTGCACATTTTTCCAAATCTGCAGCCGATCTTCCGAATAAGCATTTGCCCTTATATATCTCTTCCATTCATGTCTATAATTGGGCGCATTGTGTCTAATTTTAACAAAAGTGGATACATTTTCCCCACTAGGCCTCTCAACTTAATAGATATAATTAAGCACTCAAATTCTGTTTTTTCCCCCCTGAATTAAGATATGCTTGCAAAGAAGAATATGTACCAGACCTCTTATCTGACAAATCAGAAAAATAGGTAGACTAATGCCATCCACTTCCTGAAGGGATATTATATGGTGGTTAAATGTCAAAAAAATCAGTCTCTAATGCTACAATCTTATGCATATTTATTTGGAAGTCTGTTCGAATGTGTTCAATGGTGCTTGACCCCATTGTGTAGCTAGGCTGTGTAGCTCTGAAGCCTAAGCAGATTGCGATTTTTATGGAGAGTAACAAAGATGATCAGATAGCTGGAAAACAAATCCTACGAGGAAAGGTTGAGGAAACTTGGTATGTTTAGCCAGGAGAAGAGAAGGCTGAGAGGGGATACAGTGGCGTCTCTACAGGGAGGGCAGAGCTCTAAGTTTTGCAAGAAGCCTTACCTTGCAGTGAAAATCACTCCTTTCCTGCACTGTTTTAGGCAGTCCTCACAGGGAAAAGCAACATCTTGGCGTTGCTTACTGGCTACAGCAGCAAGGGAGAGGAGGGATTTACATGACAGGGTAAGGCTCCTTGCAAAATTTAGAGCTCTGCCCTCCCTGCAGAGATGCCACTGAGGGGATATGATAGCACTCTTCAAATACCTAAAGGGCTATCATAGGGACAAATGTGTTCTCACCTGCCTCTGACAGAAGAACTAAGTCAGTGGGTACAAACTGTAAGAGAGATTCCAGTTGGGCATCAGGAATTCCTGACCGGAAAGGCAGTTTGAACGTGGAACAGATTGCCAAAGGAGGCAGTGGATTCTCCTTCGCTGGAGACCTTTAAGCAGCGTCTCGAAAGGCACCTGCAGGAGATGCTCTAGGAGGATTTCCTGACACAGGCAGGGGGTTGGACTAGATGACCCTTCCAACTCTATGATTCTGTGATTACCAAACTGACTAATAGAGGATTGATCTATTACTAGCTTTTTGTCATTATGGCTGTATCAAACTTTCAGGTTTCAGGAGCAAATATTTACTGTAATGTCGTATTTATGCTTCAAAAGATACGATCGAGGATAACAATCAGCAGAATTACGGGCGCAATCCTAAATTGAGTTAGGCCGGCATAAGCTAAGCCAGCAAAGTTTGGCCAGCACAAGGGCCACCATACAGCATGTCTGGACTACTCTCGCCAGCCTAACTCCAGTTTAGGATTGTGCTCTAGCTCTGGCTACCAGGATGCAGCCTGAGCATCACCATAAGCCTGTAGGCTTATAGTGACCCAGTAAAGCAAGAGCATTTACACAATAAGCCTTTAACACTAATATAAACACTAAAGGGCATGAGGGGGCAGATCCGCATATAGCTGAAACCACAGATACCGAATCTGCAGATATGAGTGGGGGCAGTGGTGTAATCTACTCACCAGTAGACGGTACGCTGGGCGGGATTTAGCGTGATCGACAGCCCGTCCACTCACTTCCGCTTTCTTCGCGCTCCCTGCGCGGCTTTCCCTCGCCTCGGAGGGGGCGCCTGCTTGCCCAGGCACCCGGCGCCCCCCCCCCGGCGAGCAGGCGACACCACTGAGTGGGGGGCACCTGTATGTCTCCCATGAAAGCTCTAAAGGCAGCAGAAAAGGGTTTCCAGGGGAGGCTTCCATATAGGTGCTGATGAGATTTGGTGCAATCTCAGAGGAACTTGAACTCATCTCTGAAGGGAGGGGCAGTATCTCAGTGGAAGAGCCTGTATATAGAAAGTTCCAGGTTTAACACTTCGTGTTGCCAAGTAGGGCGGAGAAACCGACTCAGCCAAAACCTTGGAGAGCAGCTGCTAGTCTAAACAACTCTGAGCTAGCTGGACCAATTGCATGATGCTGCATTATTTGCTTTGGACAAAAGGGGGGATTGGACAGGTTTATGGAGTAAAAGTCCATCATCATGATGATTATATGCAACCTCCAGGTTTTGGAGGTAGCATCTGAATGCCAGATGCAAGAAATTGGCAACAGGAAAAAGGTAAAGGTTTCCCCATGACCGAATGGTCTAGTCGTGACTGACTGTAGGGGACGGTGCTCATCTCCGTTTCAAAGCTTGTAGAGCCGGCGTTTTGTCCGAGGACAAGCTTCCGTGGTCAGGTGGCCGGCATGACTATACGCCGTAGTGCACGGAACGCCGTAACCTTCCCACCAAAGTGGTCCCTATTTATCTGCTTGCGTTTAGGTGCTTTCAAACTGCTAGGTTGGCAGGAGCTGGGACAAGCAACGGGAGCTCACTCCATTGCGCAGTCTTGAACTCCCAACCTTCGGTTGGAAAGCCCAGCAGCAGTGGTTTAACCTGCTGCGCCACCATGTCCCCACATTATCTTATATGCTCCGACAAGCATTTGGAAGGCCAATGTAAAACACAGGATGCTGGACTAGATAGGCCCTTGGCCTGATCCAGCAGGACTGTTCTTAGGTTCTTATGTTATTCATCTGCTTTAAGACCATGCTCTAGGACAGGGGGCTCCAAACTCCTGCCTGTGGCCGGATCCGGTGCCTTCTGTTTTCTTCCCCAAGATTACCATTCCACCGGGGAGCCAAACGACAATCGTGCCTACATGTCCCAAGTGTCCCCATAGCCAGCCGCTTTCGCCCCAGGAGGCTGAGTGCCTGGCTGAGCGCGGGGCATGCGTGGCTGGCCACAGGGACACTTGCAACATCTAGGTGCAATTGTTTGGCTCCCTGGCGGAATGGTAAGTGTGGGTTGAAGATTGCCAGGAAGCATTTCAGGAAGGTTCCTCTGGAACCTTAAAGACCAAACAGTTTTCTATGTCCTGTTTTCACAGCGCCAAGTATATTCTTGTTTGCACACATGCAAAAAGGGAAGTTCCTTTTATTATAACAATGGTAAAAAAAAAGGTAAAGGTTTCCCCACGACCGAATGGTCTAGTTGTGACTGACTGTAGGGGGCAGTGCTCATTTCCATTTCAAAGCCAAAGAGCCGGCGTTTGTCAGAGCTTCTGGGGTCATGTAGCTGGCATGACTATATGTCATAGCACATGGAATACCGTTACCTTGCCACTGAAGTGGTCCCTATTTATCTACTCATATTTTTATGTGCTTTCAAACAGCTAGGCTGGCAGGAGCTGGGACAAGTAATGGGAGCTCACTCTACTGCGTGGTCTCAAACTGCCAACCTTCTGGTCAACAAGCTCAGCTCAGCGGTTTAATCGGCAGCACCACCACGTATTTGGTATTACACACCAAATAGGTTGGTATTACGGGCAAATATTACAACACCTTTTTCACCTCATTTACAGAGCCATGAAACCATTCTGAACCGAGGGAGCATTTGTCCACAGAATGTTTAGAGCTCTCCTGTTCCCACATGCACACCAAACATAAACATGCTCCCATGCTAAGGAACCAACAGAACCATTTTTTCCCCTCTCTTCCATCTGCTTAGACAGATGGTTTCTCGGTGATTTGAGTACCTCAGAAATACAGGCAGTGTGGGTGAGTTGTCTGACAAAATGAAGGGTGGTGCTTGGGGTTTGATTATATAATTTTTCACTTCTGTTGTTTCATCTGCCTTTAATTGAAAGACAACACCCACAACGTTCTGGGGTGGTAAGGATCCACACGTTTGGGAAGTGTCTCAAGTACAAGGGATATGGACAGTATCTCACGTCTCATACTTATGTAACCGAAGCATGTGGGCAAAAAAATTATAGGATATATCCGCCCGCTGCTTGCCTTGTGTTGAATCTGTGTACACAGTACTCGGCAGCAGTTCTTTGCTCTGCCAGGCTCAGCAACCCGGCAACAAAGTTGTGAGAAGCACAGACATGTGCACGTCTTTCTCTTCCCACTCAGCGTTGTGCCCACTCACTGCAGGAGGAGAGACACACAGCTCCCCAAGACGAAAATGCGGAGAACAAGCACATGGTCATCACTTGTCAGGCTTGGTTTTAAGTGGCATATCCTGGTTGGCATGATTAAACAGGGGAAGGCGCTGGAGCAGGAGCATTGCGACAGTGGGGGTGGCACGATAAATACTGCAGGCACCGCAATGCATTGTGTAAGTGGCCCCTCCCACTCGCCATCAGAGCCTTTCTGGGCAGCGATGGCAGCTATATTGCCGTCGCTACCCAGAATGGCTCTGACGGCGAATGTTGCATTGCAGTGCTTACACAGTGCATTGCAGCGCCTGTAATATTAATCGCGCCGCTCTCCCTGTAGCTACACTACTGAGCTGAAGCTCTGAACATATGCTCTGCATGCAGAAAGTCCCAGGTTCCGTACCTGGCATCTCCAGGTAAAGATGGAAAAGACCCTAATGTATTGAAAAGACAATCCTTTGCACACTTTCCTGGGAGTAGGTCCCATTGAACACAATGGGACTTACTTCTGAGTAGGCCTGCATAGGATTGGGTTGAAACACCTGGGAGAGCTGCTGCCAGTCAGATCATAGACCATTATTTCTATATTGCTACTTTTAAAAAAAAAAGAAAGGACAAGAGTACAGATGTGTCCCGGTATCCATGGATTCGGTATCCACCGTTTCAGTTATCCACGGATACCATGGATACTGGGATGCCTATTAAAAAGATAGGGGAACATTAAACACATCTCTTTTTTAACCTTGTTGCAGCAAAACCACTGATGTTCCCCTATTTTAAAAAGGTGTCCCCAGCATCCACCGTTTCAGATACCTACGGTGGGATCCAGAATGGAACCCCAGCGGATACCGGGGCATAGCTGTATTGAGGAATTAGTTTGCATTAGGTGCAATCCTAAATATGAGTTAGGCCGCTGCATGTCCCCCTGTGCCTCTATAAAGCACATTCGTAACTGGCATGAGGACGCATGCCGACCTACCTATGCTGGAATCGGGCAGGCGAGGGTTGAGTTGTGGCACGGTTGGCCCTATATGGGCTGTTTGGATTTGCGCCAGCTATTTCACTGGTGCGTATCTGAGTAACCCCACTGGGGTGGCTGGGGCTTTACCCAGGGTAAGAGAAAAATACCCCTTACCCCAAGGCAACCTCCAGCT
Source organism: Lerista edwardsae (assembly GCA_029204185.1). Lineage (NCBI taxonomy): Eukaryota > Metazoa > Chordata > Lepidosauria > Squamata > Scincidae > Lerista > Lerista edwardsae. Next base: position 6,536,616 of record JAJKFI010000044.1, on the reverse strand, counting down.
GCCTCCTAACCTGTGCTGCATACAGTTCAGGCCAGCCAGACTGGACTGTTAATTAGGATTGAACTGTCCATTAATCATTTGTATTAATGTATCATTTAAAAATTATATTTCAGGTCATACTGAGGCTCCTTGAGGATATATCTGGAGCTGTTCAGTAAGAAGATCAGTGATGACAGACAGGCTTCCTTGGAAGACGGTTCACCCAGCACTACTGATCTTGCCCTGCAATGCACAGTCTATTCTAGTTTTACAAGGAGCAGCATTCTCAGTTCCGGTGTGGCGGTGATGGAGCCCATCAAGACTCCAGGGAAACTAGAAATGCCTTCAATGCAATTCCCAGAATCCTCTGCAAATGCACAGGGTGGATGCGTAGGAGTTCCTGTGTAGGCTGGTTGATGCGGAAATGTTTCCCTGAAGGAAGTCAAGTTTGAGAATTGCTTCCTTAATACATCAGTTCTGCAGCTTGTGCATGTGTGGACCATGCACAATGTAAAGAGAAGGGAGACTCTGGGCATAAAGGGATAACCAGTATGGCTACAGATGGAGCTGTCCTCCCCCCCCCCCAATCATTCAACTGAAGAAAGTACTTACAATTCTTTTACACATGTGCTTCACGCAAACGAGCTGTTTCCATGAAGTCTGATATCATGACATGCCAAAGACCCTTCTAGACCCTGCCAATCAAGAAACTATGTTTCCCCATTTACTTTCACACAGGATCTCCTTTCCAACATGCCCTAGCAAAACTGCAGGTCAACTTCCCAGTTACAAAGGCAATCTTACGCACGCTCACTCAAAATTCACAAGATTTAGATCTCTTGCAGCTTTCTTTCAGCGGTACCTACATAGCTGCTTTGGGGATTGGGAAGTGGCTCTCTGGATGCAGAGGCGGATCTACAGAGAGGACAAAGCTCTAAGTGTTGCAAGAAGCCTTACCCTGTCATGTAAATCCCTCCTCTCCCTTGCTGCTGTAGCCAGTAAGCAACGCCAAGATGTTGCTTTTCCCTGTGAGGATTGGCTAAAACGGTGCAGGAGAGGAGTGATTTCCACTGCAAGGTAAGGCTTCTTGCAAAACTTAGAGCTTAGCCCTCCCTTAGATCTGCCTCTGTCTGGATGAGAGTACAGGCATGCCTCAGTATCCGTTGGGGTTCCGTTCCGGACCCCACCGTGGATATTTGAATCTGTGGATACTGGGGACACTTTTTTAAAAAATAGGGGAACATCAGTGGTCTTGCTGCAACAAGGTCAAAAAGAGATTTGTTTCCCTATCTTTTTAATAGGCATCCCTGAAACCGTGGATACCGAATCAGTGGATACCGGGACACACCTGTATTTCACCTTTTCTTTCTTGCCCACTCCCTAATTGAAATCTCCTCAGCCCTCCAAGATGCTACTAGCTATATGAGAGGGCAGGCAGGCATATACTAATCTGTTTCCCCCTTCATGGTAAATAGTAGCTTCAGGAGGGTGGGGATTTACATTGGGGGGGGGTGCAAGAAAGGAAAGTTTAGACACCTGCCCTTCAAGTCCTACTTCCCTGATCTTCAAAATAGCCCCATGAGATTGCTAATTACTGCAGTTTTAAAAATGGGGGCTCTTTATTGGAAATGTCCCTGTCGTATCTCCTTTAGCTCGACGGTACAAGTCTTCAGGCAAGCTAAGGAGGCAGTTTTGGGGACCTAGCTATGCCGTCCATCATTCTGACAGCCCTTCTCCAAACAGATTGACTCAGGAGTCAGGCACATTTGTTTCTTACAGGATCCACATCCCATTATGTGGGCTTTGTCTGCTAAGCTGAGAGACACAACAGGACAGGGCAGGAGAACTGTGATGAGAATATTATACAATACAATATTTCCTCCGGGAAAATATAACACGTTAGCAAATTCAAGGCTGCATTCACCTACCTCCATATTTGCCTCAATATGTCCTCCACCCACCGCATGTCTTTGAAGACCAGCTGCCAGCTCTCCTTTGCAAAGCAGGGTTAGCGGGACTCAATGTCCAGTGAAGAAGCCACACTGAGAAAGCAGGCATTCAACATGCTCCCCACCACTCATGTCCCTGGCCCAGGCACTGCCTGTGGCCAGGTCCCCAGACTCCCCCCCCC
>JAJKFI010000044.1:6516314-6529064 GCA_029204185.1 Lerista edwardsae | reverse complement strand
GGTTGGTTGGTTGGTTGGTTGGTTGGTTGGTTGGTTGGTTGGTTGGTTGGTTGGTTGGTTGGTTGGTTGGTTGGTTGGTTGGTTGCCTACACCTACCTAGTGATCCCGTCCAGCACCTACCTGGTGCTAACTTACTGCAGCTCCTGCCTCCAACTTTATACTGAGGCAGGCTCTACCATCAGCCACACCCATCTGCACTTGTGCTAACCTCCCTTCATAGCCAGAGCCCTCATCAGCCTGCAGCTGTGTTCCTGTTGCAGGAGTTCTAGGATTAACCCCATACTTCCTGGTTTATTTGGACAAGGGGCCACTGCTGATACCATTCCTTATCTCCTCGGGGTATCTCCTGCCGTTTCCAATACACAGCCAAACCACTGATAGAAAGGCACTAACTTTAGAAAGGCATCCCAAGTATCCAGGAACATGGGTCCAGAACAGAACCCCAGTGGATATTGGGGTGTGCTTGCAGTATGGCCTTCCAGACTTTCAATAATCCTGTTTTACAATCTCAGGATGCAATTCTATGCACACTTTCCTGCAAGTAAACCTATTGATCACATTGAAACCTACTTCTGAGTAAGCATAGTAGGCTAGCTCTCTGAGGCTGCAATCCTATCCACACTTTCCTGAGAGTAAGCCTCATAGAACACAATGAGTAGACATGCATAGAATTGTGCTGCTGGGAAAGGGAGAAAAACCAGGGGAGCTTTTTTAAAAAAACAAAAAGCAAAATATTGTCTTTAGTGAGACAGGATTTCTCCATACAAGTAAAGCAACATTTGCACAATAATAAGAAGCTTAAAACCAATGATAAAACAACAATAACAAAATATTTAAAACCATAAGGAAAAAAGGCAGAAGGTGTGGACTGATGGTTGAGCTGCTGGTACTGCCTGAAGCTAAGCAGCAGAATCTGTGCTATAATTTTGGATGGGAGACAGAAAGCCAGGTTGGGACAAGCTGCAGTGCCTGTTGTGGCAGGACGGAGTCACTGTGGAGCTGATTAGCCAGTGTGGGAATGGGTGAGAAAGCCAGCTGATAAAAGAATGGAGTACAATCTTGAGGACTGTCCAGGCTGGATTTATGATCACCTGCTGAAGCTTGCTGTCATACGGCCAGAGGAGAGAACCACACTGTGAAGGCTACATCTGGGACTGAGGATTTGGAGAATTGCAGAATATTTGTAAAAAAGAAAAAAACATTGAAAAATGGTGGTTTAAACTAGCCTGCCCATGTAAGCCGCCTTGGGCATTTGCTTCAGCATGGGAAAGGCAGGGTATAAATTATTCAAATCAGCGGCGGCATTCAGCCGGTACGCTGGGTGGGACTTACCTTTGAGCGGCAGTCCGCCTGTTGCGTAACGGCACGTTCCACCACTTTCCTGCCCACCCTGGCAGGCGGGAAAGCGGCGGAACGCGCCGTTACGCAACGGGCGGACTGCCGCTCAAAGTTAAGTCCCGCTCTGCGTACTGGCTGAATGCCGCCGCTGGTTCAAATAAACAAGTATTGTCAGTGCCAACACAGTAATATCCCAATACTGTTTGGGAGTATTTTTCTTTTTCTGGTATCTCAATACAATCCAGGAATGAAAACCAAATGGTAGAATGCTTCTGATCTAGGGATCTTTGACTTTTCTCAGCTGACTGATGCATAATCATTACCTCCTACCTACACCTTTCATCCATTCTCTTTGAAAGGGTTAATCTGATTGCTTAGATTTACATGCCCAAGCAATTTTGGCAGTCAGCAAAAGCCTAAGGAAAAGATAATTGAAGAAATTAATGATTGATATTGTCAGTTATTGGAGGAGCATGCCCTTGTGGTCCATTTTTAACAGGGCATTCAAAATTTCCGCATATCTAGCCAGGATGGTTTTCCAGTATGTCTGGGCACCTCAGCGCACCCACCATAAATGGAACAAAATACCGACTCTCCCACCCCGCTTCCAACATATCCTTGGGGAAGTTTCCAAATAAATGAATGAAGTGCTCTTCCATTGACTCATTATCTAATTGGCATATTGGCACAGAGGGAGATTTTCCACAAAGCTCTTCAGATTTTCCTCAAACCCGGTTTCCATTGCAATCCTAGGAGCTAATTAAAATTAGCCATTTCTCAAATTCTGGGACAATGTCATGCCTGCCTCTAAGTTTGCATTTGACTGAGAGGGTCCAAAGTTGGGTAGGTCTGCCTAACCCTAGTTCCTTAAAGGTAAAGGTTTCCCCATGACCGAATGGTCTAGTCATGACCGACTGTAGGGGGCGGTGCTCACCTCCGTTTCAAAGCCTGTAGAGCCAGTGTTTTGTCCGAGGACAAGCTTCCATGGTCATGTGGCCGGCATGACTATACGCTGTAGCACACGGAACGCCGTTACCTTCCCACCGAAGTGGTCCCTATTTATCTACTTGCATTCGTAGGTGCTTTCAAACTGCTAGGTTGGCAGGAGCTAGGACAAGCAACAGGAGCTCACTCTGTTGCGCAGTCTTGAACTCCCAACCTTCCGGTCGGAAAGCCCAGCAGCAGCGGTTTAACCCACTGCGCCACCACGTCCCATTACTTACTCTGTCCCTAATTTCTGTCATGCAGTTTCAACCCTGAACCTAGTTGATTGCCTCCAGCTTCCACCCCAGAGGCATACCTAGAGGGGGATCACAGCACTCAGTTTTGCAAGCAGCCTCTCCCCCTCCTCTTTAGAGCCATTCCCAACACAGCGGCTAGAGCAAAACAGAGGCTACATTGGCTGCGAATGGCTTGGAAGAGGGGAGCAGCTCCTTGCAAAACTTAGGCCACAATCCTAACCTGGAGTTAGGCAAGTTAGGCCAGCAAAGTTTGGCCAGCACAAGGGCCACCGTAAAGCTTGTTTGGACCACTCTCGGAGTCAGGAATGATGGTGCATGTCTGTGTGCTGGCCGCTCTGACTCCGGAAGTGGTCCAAACATACTTTTTGGTGTCACTTGTGCTGGCCAAACTGCTGGCCTAACTGTGCTGGACCAACTCCAGGTTAGGATTGCACTCTTAGTGCAGTGATTCCCCCCTCTGAGTATGTCACTGTTCCACCCTGCCCTGTATCCCCTTGGTCAGAGCTGCCTTCAGCCAACCAGTTGGCAGTGAAGCTGCAAGATCACGCAGCAAAATGGTCCTATTCTGATTGCTCAGCTTCACAAGCAATCAGATTGTTGGACTCCGCCTTCTTCATGTTTGTCCAGCAAGGAGAACGGGGTGGAGGGGTGGGCAAGAAGGACAGAAACATCTCCCACTTGGTTCTCTTCCTTGTTTGGGTCATTGGATGCTACCTTTCTCCTTTTATTTTTATTTTTTTATATTGAAGAATTTATACCCCGCCTTTCCCATGCCAAAGCAAATGCCCAAGGTGGCAGGCTGGTCTAAACCACCATATTTTCTATGGGGTTTGTACAAATACTGTAGTATTCTGCAATTCTCCAAATCCTCAGTCCCATATATAGCCTTCACAGTGCGGTTCTCTCCTCTGGCCAAGTGATATCGAGCTTCTGTAGGGGATCGTAAGTCCAGCCTAGACAGGTCCTCAAGGTTGGACTCCGTTCTTTTTTGGCTGGCCTTCTCATACATTCCCGCACAGGCTAATCAGCCCCACAGTGACCCCGTTCTGCCACAACAGGTACTGCACCTTGTCCCAACCTGGCGTTCTGTCTCCCATTCAAAAATAGAGCACAGATTCTGCTGCTTAGCTTCAGGCAGTACCAGCAGCTGAACCATCAGTCCACACCTCCTTCCCTTTATTTCCACCCAGCCTTCTGAAACAAGCAGGATGTGCAGAGCATGCTGGGAGTTTTCCAAGCATGCTTCACCCATTCTGGTTGTTTCCAAGGTCTGGCAGAAAGCAAGGAGGAAGAATTGGCAACAAGCAAATGGCCCATCCAGAAGGTAAGAGAACAGGGGGGCTCCAGATCATTTGCTGGACTCTGCTCCTCTCCTCTTTGCCTGCCAGGTTGCTTCTGAAGCAGGTGAGGTGGAGGCATCAATTGCAATAACAGTGGATGTGCAATTTTTTTTCCGAAAAGGGGTGCTGGATATCTGCAAACTCAACCAGCAGGTCCACTGAGACAGGCCCTGAATATACAACTTCTTTAAGGATCACATCACACATTATATTTTGGGGTGGACATCCTTCCTGCTGTACACTTGCTGTACTAACCAGGATTCCAGTTATATTGCAATGCAGGTGGGAGGCATAAATAGAACAGGGTGGAGGAGGAGGAAGGTTTGCCTGCTTAATTTCCCCTTTGCATAGTTTAAAGGTCCTGGCGGTTGAGGTCCTGGATCGTTGTCTTAATTATTGTCTTTTATTGTTATGCACTGTAATTTTGTGTAATTTATACACAAGCCGCCTTGGGTGCCCATTGGGCAGAAAGGCGGGAAATACATTAAATTTAATAAATAAATAAATAATAAAGCTACACAGTGTGTAGCCTGGTGCCCCTGTTATTAAAGGTGCAGGAGCTGGACCAGAGTAAAAAGTAGTAGTCCTAAGGGAATATTGATTGCCCAAGCAGGCAAGCAATTATTCCCTTATTCCTTCTGATCATGTCAATTTCCTTGTGCATACGGAGGAGTGCCCTACTGTCATTTTGGAGGCAAGTTCATATTGTCTGCAAGACTGAGCCATTTATGAAAACCTATTTAGACTCTCTTATGGTTGGAGATGAAGCCACATGGCTAATGCCACACTGTGAGAGCGTGTTCGTTTTCCCTTCTGATCTTCAGAAACAGTAAAGGGAGAACAGAATAGTTAACACAATTCAAGCCCTTCTGTGTCATGTAATTAATGTCACATTCTCTCTGGACCTTGGAAGAAAAAAAATGTGAATCGTATGCATCGAATTTAGTCTCTGCAACAGACCAAGGTCAGAGATTATCTCTTCTTTCTCAAGGAACCTGGAACTGCATGTGGAAGACTATATTTAATAGAATCATCCCTGACTTCATGCTGGTTTAGGTAATTTATTAAGGATATATACTGGGCAGGAGATGTGGATCGATTTGTTGAGCTGCCGGTTCTGTACCTCCTGAAGCTAAGCAGGAGAATCCATGGTTGTGTTTTTGGAAGGGAGATGAATGCAAGGCCGTGACAAGCTGCTGTACCCATTGTGGCAGGATGGAGGCGCTTCTAAGTTGATTAGCCTTGCAGTGAGAATTGCGGGGGAGTGTGTGAGATGGCCAGCCGGCAAAAGAATGGAGTACAGCCTTGAGGAGCTCCCAGATGGGATTTACAACAGAGGCATATTTATCCTGTAGCCTGGGGTGGCGCGAGCCATGGGCGCCGGGCAGTGGTGGGGCGGCGGGGCACCATTGCGCTGAGTCCACGGAGGAAACCGCGCACTCTTTGGCCGCCCTTCCTCCCTCGCCTCTGTTTCGTTCCAAAATGGAGCTATTCCGGGCACAGGGAGGCGTGGCGGGGCGACGCACGGGGGCGGGGCGACGTCCTGGGGGCGTGGTTTCGTTGCCTGCCATGGGTGCACTCGGGCCTCCATTTGTCCCTGATTTACAATTTACAATTGCCTGCTGAGGCTTGGTGGCACACTGTGGAGGCTGCATCTGGGACTGAGGATTCAACAAATCACAAGAATGCTGTGTATTTGTAAAAAAACAAAACCCAAAAAAACCAACCACTGAAAAATGGTGGTTTAACTACCCTGTCCATGTAAGCTGCTTTGCTTCAGCCTGGAAAGGTGGGGCATAAATCTTTCAGTTAAAATAAATAATTAAAATACTGCTGTCTGCTTCAGGTGATAGATTTGGGTGTACCATCAAAGAATAGCAAATTGTCAATTCTTTAGGTCAGTGGTTTTCACTGACCAATGTATTGGGGTCTTTGTGCCATGATCCCAATACATAAATAAATAACTGAAGTATGAGCACCACCTATCCTGCTCCCCTCCCCAGACCTGACCTACCCCATCACTGCCCACACCCTGCCCCATTTCCTCCCACCTCTTGCTTCTTCACAAGAACCCTGTGAGGTAGTAGCCTAAGCAGAGCTGGCCTTAGGAGCTGCAGGAAAAAGACAGCATAAAAAGACAGGCTGTGCAGGATTATACCACGAACTCAGATTTGATAAGGCAGTGCCATTATTGGATAGGATCGAAACCCTGTCTTGCACAGGCTTTGAAAGTTTGCCAAGACCTTTGGAAGTTTGAAAGCTTTGAAAGTTTGCAGTGGGGCTTCTTGACACCATTGGGGTCCCGACCCACAGGTTTGGAGATCACTGCTTTAGGTTATTATAACATTTTTTTCACTAAAGGGGACATTTGGATGTTTTGCCTGAGGCTCTCAATGTCTTGGGCCGGCTGTATAACAGAGACTTTTTCCAAGCCCAACACAATACTGTACTATCCCTATGCTTAGAATGTAAGCAACAGTGAGTCATCTGCCACTACAAAGGGTTAAAGTCATTTCCGTTTTCTGTTGCCATGGGGAACTCAGTGTCCTAGAAATGTGTCCTTTGTCCCACTCAAATGTGTGGGAGTTGAACGCCCAGCAGAGCAAGATCGTTTTCTAAAAATTATTATTATTAAGAGTTTTTCCTCCCCCTGCACACAAATTCTCCAACTGGCCTTGTAGCCGGATGAAACAGTTCCAGGAATCATCAAGTTAATGGTGTCATTCCCTTCAGATGTGTAAAGAAAGGAAGAAGGAAAAAAGCCTTGAAGCAGAGTTTTAAGTAAATATTTGAACTGAAGCACTGTAACTTTGGGCTTCGTTTTTAGTATGCAAAAGAATTTGGGGCATGGCTGGTGTGTGTGTGTGTGTGGTTGGAGGCTATCACAGTTTTGTTAATCTGCTATGTGCACATTCAGAGCATTGGCAGAAGGGTCCAGGAGATCTGAACTGCACATCATGAAGCAAGCAATGCACACATACAAAAATTATTGACCAATTGGTGATGTGTCACAGCCCTACAATCATAAAGTAGGGACGGCCAGAATAGGGCAGGGCAAAGTGTTAAAGGATCTTCATCTCACATATGTTGCTGCACAGCGCCACCTAGTGTTCTTCACTAATACAATTGCAAATTAATTATCCTAAGGAAGGCAGGCAGGCAGGCAGGCAGGCAAGAAGACTGCAGACCTTCGGCCTAAATGTACTTCTGACCAGGATTAAATAACCTCAGTTGCTGTGGAGGAAGAGCAGAATGATTGCCTTAGTGTTTTGCTTATGCGTTTCATGGAGGTGTTAGTGGGTTCCTGGAAAGGCCCTAGGGTATCATTTAGAGTGATGTCATTCAGGGGGAACGGACCAGAACGGGCGTTCCGGATCCTAACGGGCTCCGTGGCTGGTTCCGGGTTCCCGACAAGTGCCAATCAAAAGTGAGTTCCTGTTCCTAAATCATTTGAATGACACCACTGATTTAGAGTGTAATCCTAACCAACTTTCCAGCACTGGAGCAAGGGCAATGCAGCTCTGAGGTAAGGTAACAAACATTCCCTTACCTTGAAGAGGCTTCAGCGACTGCTACTCCACTGCAGGATGCAGCACATGCCCCATTGGTACAGCTCAGTCAGTGCTGGAAAGTTGGTTAGGATTGCGCTGTTAATGCCTTAAGAGCGAGCTGGTTTCCTGATCAGAACAATATGCCTTCTCAGATTGCATGGTTAGATCAGTAGATCCTAAACTTTTCTGCTGTGGGACACACTTTTTAAAAAGGCACTCTGTTGGGACCCACCCAGTTTTAGGAGACTTGGGGCACAATCCTAACCTAGAGTTAGGCCGGCACAGTTAAGCCAGCAACGTTTGGCACTTTCACGACACCGCAGAGCCAATGCAAGCAGCTTGCATCAGCTCTAGGGCGTTGTTGGATTGCACCCTGAGTCTGAGCCACCCTCCTTCCCATCCTTATACACCTTGACGTATGGAGACGGCCTCCCACTGCTTGTAGCACCAGCCCGCCCATGTGCTTTGGCCTAGTTGCGTTTGTGATGGCCATAAAGGAGGTTATGCTGGTTCTACTCGTGTTCCACCTGCATAATCCTCCAGTAGGACTGTGCAGTCAAGCAGTCCTAGAACACAATTGCTCAGGACTACGTAAATCTTACTGCATTCAGTGGAATTTGTGTTCTGGGGGTGGGGACATTGGAAATATCGGCCTAAAACTAATCTTACAGGCTTTTGCCTTTAGGTCCAAGGCAGGAAGTGGTCTTTTGCAAAACAGTGTTGTTTGGTTTTGTAGCCTGAACTATATCTATTATTTTGATTAATCTATGTTGGCTGCTTTATCAATTCACTTTTATTTTGTGCCTTTATTTGCTCCATTATCACATGTGCCTTGCTATCTCTCCCAGAGATCAATGAACTATTTTTGTTGTGCTTCAGTTACAATCGCGGACTGTAGGTGTTTTTTTTCCCCCCTTCTGGTTCAGCTTACCCATTGGGATGTGAAATAAACCCAACTTTCAAGGGGCATCTGCTTGACCTCTGCAGAAAACAAAGTGCTGGGTTAGATGAGCCTTTTGGTCTTATCTTCTTATGTCAAATCAACAGGTCATGCTCTCAGATGTAATTGCTGTGCTTTGATTACATCATACTAAGAGCGCAATCCTAACCTGGAGTTAGGCCAGCACAGTTAGGCCAGCAAAGTTTGGCTGGCACAAGGGCCACCATAAAGTATGTTTGGACCACTCCCAGAGTTAGAGAGGCCAGCACACAGAAGTGCGCCATCCTCCCTGACTCCGAGTGGTCCAAACGCACTTTACAGTGGCCCTTGAGCTGGCCAAACTTTGCTGGTCTAACTGTGTCAGCCTAACTCCAGGTTAGGATTGCACTCTGAATTCTAGAGTGCAGACTGGCAAGTAAAGTTCATGAATGCACTCTCCTGCCCAAATCTATCAGATATGTTACAATTAAAGAGAGAGCATCATAAATCTTCTCAAAATCGGAGAGGTTTTGACTGAGCATTGATAGTTGTCTTCTACTATAGCACGTTAATATGATATGCTGTAAAAGGAAACTGTTGTTTCCCAGTTTTACGTGTTCTTTCTTTTTGTAATTAATTGTTGCACACTTCCCACTTCCTAAACACTGAGACGTTCCAAGGGTAGTGACAGCAGCAGAGTTTGGTTTCCTTTGAACGACTGAAGACTGGAAACTTTTGGCATTTCAGTAACATTTGCTTTATTTACAGTGTACAAGCACAGCATCAATAGAGGCAAATAGCATGTTTCTCGACTAGGCAGCCCCCCACTATCTCCTATTAAATCTGTGAAATTAAAGAAGATTGAAAGTGCAATCCTATCCTGGAGTTAGGCCAGCACAGTTAGGTCAGCAAAGTTTGGCTGGCACAAGGGCCACCGTAAAGCGCATTTAGACTACTCTTAGAGTCAGGGAGGATGGTGCCCTTCTGTGTATTGGCCTTTTTGACTCCAAGAGTCATCCAAACATACTTTATGGTGGCCCTTGTGCCAGCCAAACTTTGCTGGCCTAACTGTGCCAGCCTAACTTCAGGTTAGGATTGCATTCTCAATCTCCTATTAAAACAACAATGAAATCTAAATGGGAGATTAATTAATCTATTAAACCAGAAGCTTGTGCCCCATCAGATGTCTTCAGGTCACAGCTCTCTTTTCTCTCTGCCTCTGTCCTGCTGTTTTCTTCTCTTTTACACACAACTTACACACCATTAATATCAGCCCAGTCCCTTTAGTTGGAGGTGGGTTAAGGGTTGCCACCTTCCCCAGGCTACCCAAGCACTTCACTGTGCTCAGAGGAAGATGGGTTATGTTGTATCATTGGGGTTTGACCTGTAATGTTATGAACCACTTGTGCCTTCCACAGCCATAAGCCAGCCTACTCTCCACAAGACCAAGTTTGAGTTGGCCCTTGGCAAAGTGTCCTCAGATATTACAGGTATTATGGCAGTGATGTCATGCAGGGGGTACGCGGGGGTACGCGAGTACCTGTTTCTAGGATTACAGCTGGCCCCGCCCATTCGCCCGCCCACTCTTCGACTCCGCCCTCTGCAACGTTTGAATTTCCTGTTTGAGTTGCCTGCATGTTCTCAGAGCCAGGCAGGCAGGCAGGCAGCGAGCGGAGCCTTTCCTTTCCTTGTCACTGAAAAATGAGTTGCTCTGGGGTTTTAACATGATGCCAGGCCTCCTTAACATGTTCTGGGGGTGCTGTGGAATACTGTTGCAACTGTTGGGTCAGTTTAAAATCATCTGAGGCCTCAAAAAGGGCTTTTTTCACGTCACTTCCTGCCACGACATCACTTCTGGCTTATGACATCACTTCTGGTGGGCGGGTCACCAGAAAAGTGAGTACCTGTTCTCAATCAAAAGTGAGTACCTGATGACACCACTGTATTATGGGTAATTTAAAGTTGTTGCTCCAGCTGCATTGGTGCTGGGAAAAATATTATTTAGGCTGTATCTGGCCAGTCCAGAGCCCTCACCCACCTCACCCATTGCAGGATCCAGTGTGTCTAAGGCACAGGTCTACAAGCCCTGACGTCTCTGGTTCAAGCCCCGGCGGTGGCCCTGACAGGAAGCTGCTTACGTTTCCTAATTTGGCAGCCCCACATGCAGCAGGCTGTTCTCCTTCTTATCTGCTGCCATGTCGGGTTGCTTCAACCTTCGCTGATAACAAGTTCAGGGGACGTCAAAGCAGGATTCAGAGCAAGGGCTAAGTCCTTGCAAGCTGTGAAGGTCTCCCTCCGCCAGGGAACACAACAGAGAGCCCTGACTACCTGAACCAGAAGGGAAATACAGGAGATTAGCCATTCTAGTCATGAGGAAGGCATTAACGGGCCTATTGAATCCACCCTGCCAAAACAGAGATTAAAGCTGTTCTTGGTCACATGATACAAATGTACACATCGAATGAGACGGGAAGTGCTAAGTCATATTAAGCTAATGGCTCTTTCCCCCCACAGTGCCGGCCTGAAATTGCTTTTCCAATCCGTACATGATCTCTTTGCATCTTTCAAGGGGTCGCGCACCGAGCATCTGGCGTGCCTAGCGGAGCTTGTCGAGGTTCTTCCGTAAGATCTGTTCCTAATGGAGCCACCGAAGTTATTGCTTACCAAGCGGGTCATTTTATTGACTTGCTAATTGAAGAGAGAAGAACTTGAAATTAATTTCAGAGCAAAGGCGGATCGTGTTGTGTTGCAGAAAACGGCAAGAGCCTGCTAAATGTCGTTTAATTAAGTCTGGAACTTTTGATTTAAAAGTATGAAGCGGTCCCCATTTCAGTATCCTTGGGTGGACCTCATATTAGTAAGTCAGCAGAAGACTAAAATAACACCCAGCATTTATTTTGCCATATTAATATGATGGTAGTCATCAGATTAAAAAAAAAAAGGTAAAGGTTTCCCCATGACCGAATGGTCTAGTTGTGACCGACTGTAGGGGGCAGGGCTAATCTCTGTTTCTAAGCCTGTAGAGCTGGCGTTTGTCCGAGGACAAGCTTCGGTGGTCATGTGGCCGGCATGACTATACACTGTAGCACACGGAATGCCATTACCTTCCCACCGAAGTGGTCCCTATTTATCTACTCACATTTTTTACATGCTTTCGAACTGCTAGGTTGGCAGGAGCTGGGACAAGCGACGAGAGCGCACTCCGTCGCGTGGTCTCGAACTCCCAACCTTCCAATCAGAAAGCCTAGCAGCAGCGGTTTAACCCGCAACGCCACCACGTCCCCACGTGCCCAGATACCCAGCATTAAAATTCCAGTGGAGCTGCTTGAGCTGGCTTTGTCTTTTCCTATGGGCTGCTCTTCAAACCCTGTTAACAGAGATACATGGCCCAATCCTGAGCTTTTTATATGCATATATATAAACTCTTTATATGCAAACTGCTACCCTTGCATCCCATGGTAGCCAGGCAACCCCAAGGGGCTCCTTCCCCAGCAGTAATGGGAAGAGGAACGTCAATACTCTGAAGATTATTTAAAATTTCGTTTTACCACCTTCATCAGCAATGGCATAGAGAAGCCACAATGCGTTCTGTGCAATGTTATTCTCAGGGCTGAATCAATCACTGAACTGAAAACTCAAATGTTACTGAGGGCACAATCCTAACCAATTTTCCAACACCGGGGTAAGGGCAATGCAGTTCTGAGTTCAGGGAATCAATCAATCAATCAATCAATCAATCAATCAATCAATCACTAGTATTTATATACCGCTTTTCAACACAAGTTCACAAAGCGGTTAACAGGGAAATAATAACATTAAAGTTAAATGGCTCCCTGTCCCAAAAGGGCTCACAATCTAAAAGAATGGAGAACACCACCAGCAACAGCCACGAGAAAGACACTATGCTAGGGTGAAGAGGGACAATTGCTCTCCCCCTGCTAAATATAAGAGGACACCACCTGAAAAAGTGCCTCTTGCCCAGTTAGCAGGGGTAAACATTCCCTTACTTTGAGGTGGCCTCTGTGACTACTAATCCACTGCAGGATGCAGCACGTGCCCCAGTGGCACAACTGTGTCAGTGCTGGAAGATTGGTTATATTAGGATTGCACCCTTAGATACAAAGCATTCAGAATGTTCTAAAAAAGGATGTGGAATTCTTTTGACTTTCAAAACGGGTGATTTATTAAACAATGACTTCACTTCCTGCTTAATGACATCACTTCTGGCCCTAGGTCTTGGGGCGGTCCCAACAGGTTGTCATGCCTAGAAAGGGGGTCCCAGTGCCAAAAAGGTTTTGGAACCCCTGGTCTAGATCTCTCTCTCTCTCTCTCTCTCTCTCTCTCTCTCTCTCTCTCTCTCT
>JAJKFI010000044.1:6484259-6512374 GCA_029204185.1 Lerista edwardsae | reverse complement strand
ATAGATAGATAGATAGATAGATAGATAGATAGATAGATAGATAGATACATACATACATACATACATACATACATACATACATACATACATATTGGCCTGTTTGGACATGAAGAATGTTGGATTTTCGTCTGAGATCTGCTGTGCATAATTGGAAACAATGACTGCAACTCTGCCAGCAAGCAAGGAACTCCACACATACATACAGGCATCTGTGTGCTGGCCTCTCTGACTCTGAGAGTGGTCTAAACATACTTCACAGTGTCCCTTGTGCCAGCCAAACTTTGCTGGCCTAACTGTGCCAGCCTAACTCCAGGTTAGGACTGTGTCCTGAATCAAGTATGAGACTTGGGACCCCAGTGTCGATCCTGCCCCCTCCCAGAACCCTGTCTGCCCACCCTTGTCGCTGCCTACTGCCTGCACTGTTCACTGTCACTAAATATTCTTATTAGAGTCAACAGAAAGTTACATAAAGTGCGAGCTATTTTAGCACAATTGCTAAGACAATTGCTAAGCAGGACTGAGACACGTTCTCTTGGAACCTGAAGGGGTACACCAGATGCCTCCCCCTTGACCTGGGGGTGCTCTAGTCCAATAGTCTTCAACCTGCTTCATTCCTGTAAGTTGCTGCGACCCCACAACTGAGGTTTCTTGATCCCATCGGGGTCCTGACTCCAAAGGCTGAACAACACTGCTTTATGGGGCTTCTGTCTGCATGAGGGCGGAGATAAATTGTGCGGTTATTGTTGGGTATGTGACCTGATTTCATGTCAACGCTTTGTATTTGCAGTGGGATTTATCTGATCTCAGCCCAAGTGTGGTTCATTTGAGTAACCAAACAATGAGAAAGCATCATGACTACGGTCTCCAAGACACTGTATAATGGTATATATCAGCCCAGGTTCTTACTACAAAACACCAGTGCAAGTCAAGCACACGCACACACACACACACACACACACACACAGAGAGAGAGAGAGAGAAAGAGAGAGAGAGAGAGAGAGATTCAACATGAAAACAAAAAGGCTCTTTGTGGTCTCTGGACGAATTCTTATTTCCTTTGGGATTCTAAGCCTCATTTCTGGGATTATTGCATTCTTCCCTGCTTTTTCCTACAATCCTTGGTTTGCTGGATGGAGTGTCCGCATTGCTTCTCCCGTCTGGAATGGAGCTTTGGTAGGCAGACCTAAAACCCAAGGCAACCGCATATCATTCTAGTGGCTAATCATGTGTGCTTCGGAATATTTAAGGTTCTGGAATGTTAAGGGGCTGATGGTGGAAAGCATTGCAACAGTTATGCACATAGAATTAAGTTGAGATAATGCTGGTTGTGTGATGCAATTTCTCTGTGTGTCTGGTGGAAGTGGAGGGACAAACAGCGATTAGAGAATAGGAGACAAGATTCTACGTTCATGACTTCCTAGTAATGACTTGCTTGTTTCTGGAGGCCTCTCTCTCTAATCCTTGATGTGCGACTGTGTACCTGCATTCAGCACCTGCTCAGAATCGCAGTCACTTATGCTTCCCGTATTCCAAGACTGAGCCCAAGCACTGACAACAGGTACTGGGGGATGGATCATGGCATAAATCAAGACTTTAGGGCAAATAATGTATTATTCTAATCCTTTATAGTATACTTTAAGGGCGCCATCCAATGTGCCCATATGGTTGATGCAAGCCACTTTCATTGGCCCCACGCTGTAGTGAAAGTGGCGTAAGCAGTGGTGTCATCTTGCAGGAACACCCAGGAACGGAGTTCCTGTTGTTAAAATTAGGGCTGACTCCGCCCACTGCACTCTCACTGGCTTGTTGTTGTTTTTTACACAACAGTTCCTGTTCTTAAATTATTTAGATGCCACCACTGGGCGTAAGGCACTTTCCTGGCAGCAGCGCAGGCAGCGGTGTCGCCCCCGTGGCTCTGGCAGAAGCTGCTGGTGCGCCACTCATGAGCTAGCCAAATTTAGCTGGCACAGGGGCGGTTCTGGGCAGAGGAGGGTGGGAGGCAAGAAGTGGGCATGTGGAGGGCAATCCGGGAGGCGGTCTGGCCCAGGGATGGCGGTGGAGTTTGGATGCTGCCATTAGGCCATTTGGATCCAAACCCCTGTGCCTGGCCCCAATGAAGGCCATGCAGGGAACCTGGATCTGCGCCTGCTATTGTAGCCCATAGGTGCTGCTGGCACCTACCCCGAGGCAAGGGCGCGAAAGTGCCCTTGCCCTGTGGAGGCTCCAGGCTGCACCCAAGCTGCACTGGATACGACCAGCACAGTTTAGGATTGCACTCTAATTCATTTGAGATTGTGCTCCTAGAATTCTTTGGAAGCCTATCACCATTATCGTGCTAGTTGGGAATGGTGTTTTTAACACTGCAAGTGTCTCTGCCCTTATTGATAGAACCCCTTAAAATATCTAGCCATAGGAGATTGTCCCCTATATTTCTGGGGTAAACACTCAAGTGTCGCTGGGGTGATGGCAAGGCACAAACTGAGAGTGCAAGTGCGCCCTAAAGCATACCCCAGAATCTTCCAGATCCAGGGTTGGATGCCGTAACAAACATGAAAAGTTTGCCTTGGAGTTTGAAAGTCATTGCTTTATGCTCAGAGTTGAGCTCCGTGGTTTTTGCAATGTTCTAGGCCAAGAATGTTATTAGAGAACATCTATTATTACAGAGAAGGGCTGCAGAACCCTTTCTGTTCTGTTTCTTTCCAGCTCAAAATTACCCACACGCTCACCCAAGCTGCTGGGAGGAAGTGTACTGGAAGATGTGGGAAATCTACCCCTTTCTGAATTGAAGAGCAATTTGGAGAGAGTGGTGGTGATCTGAAAAAAGAGCAGAGGGAAAGGGTTAAGCAATGTCTTTACTTCCCATTCATTTACTCTCTGATATAGTCTGCCCCTAGCCACTTTGGGTTCTAAGGAAACTTGCTGAGGACAGGATGACCGAACTCCATGTACGTGTGGTGTGCGCATCAGACTACACGTAAACCAAAGTAGGGACAACCCATTCCTGCTTCATGCAGCCAGTTTCTTTTTTAAGGCAATGAAGATATGCTGCACGCAGATGCCAATTTCAGAATTTGCAGCATTAAACTCCAGATTTGCTGCACCGTTCTTGGAGGAAGGAGGTTGGAGGGAGACATGGAAATGCTTCATTTCAAAATGTTTAATCAGCTCTCACTCCCATCAAGACCGCTCCAGAGGCTTTGGTGCATGGATTCATTTGGGACTTGAACTATGCACAGGACAATATACAATTTGTGAAACTAGCAACACAATTTTTTTTCTGAGGTTGGTTTTTACGTGGGTGACTGAGGGCGCAATCCTAATCTAGAGTTAGGCTGGCACGGTTAGGCCAGCAAAGTTTGGATGGCACAAGAAACACTGTAAAGTATGTTTGGGCCACTGTCGGAGTCAGAGAGGCCAGCACACAGACGTCCGCCACCCTCCCTGACTCCGAGAATGGTCCAAAGTACTGGCCAAACTTTGCTGGCCTAACTCCAGGTTAGGATGGTGCCCTGAACGGTATCCTTATCAGCCTGTGATTTTCCATATATTGTGGTCAGGTGAAGCCTTTTGAAGAATTATCACGTGGCTGTTCTCAGAAGACTCACAGCGCAATCCTAACCTGCACTGGAACAGGCAGGCCGACTAACTTGCACTGATTCCAGCACAGGTGAGGAAGCAGCTGCACACCTTGGGGTAAAGGGACATTTTCCCCTTATCCCTGGGATAAAGGTAGCCCTTTAAAGCTACTTGGATCTGCGCCAGTGACATCGCTGGTGCAAATCCAAGCAGCTTGTGTAGGGCTGACAAAGCTGGGGCCAGGGGTTAGGATCCGGCCCAAGTGCCAGATCTTGGTTCCACCCCCTTGGCGGGCCAGTCTGCTCATGGGCCCTCCCTTCTCCTGCCTCCCGCCCCGCCCTCCCCAAACCCCCGCGCCAGCCCTACCTGGTCAACGCGGGGCCAGGATCCAGTGCACATCAACTTCTGCCAGCCTAGAGTGCGGCGAGGATTGTGCGCTTGAGGCATTGTTCGTACCAGGTTCAGAGGTATTGGCCACTGAGGGCCAAACTACACACTAAAGACCCAATCATTAGGGGAGCAGCAGCAGCTCAGAAGATTGGAGGAAGAGGAGTAGGAAGGAGTGTTTGCCAGGGCTCAGGTCCTTTTTGCACCCTGGCACTGCGCATAGGTACATCCTCACAGTCCTTAACTAGTTATGCAGCGATGGGATCTACAAATGAACAAGGGGAACATTGGGCGGGACCTACGTGGGGTTTCCGCATGATTGGCTGCCCATCCGTAGCGTTCCGCAGCTGTCCTGGCCTCGGGGGGGCTGCCCCCGGTTAGCGCGCCCCCCCACTTCTCGCCCAGGCACCCGGCGCGACCCTCACCTGTCCCCTGCGGCGAGCAGGAGCCCCCCCCGAGGCCAGGGCAGCCGCGGGACGCTACGGACGGGCTGCCACTCAAGCGGAAGTCCCGCCTACGTCCCGCCCAGCATTCCCCGTGTTCATTTGTAGATCCCATCGCTGTAGTTATGCCACTGGTGGATTCCAACTTGGATGCAGTGTGGGAGTTTTCCTTGCTATGTACTGGCATCTTGGCTCAGGCAGAGGGTTAAACTCATCTTCCTTCTCCTCCCTGCCAGACTGTAGGCACCCAGCCAAAGATCTGGTGAATCTTCCTTGGCTTGTCTTATGAGCTGTCTCCATCTCATAAATGCTGTTGCCCAATTGATTCCCAGTTCTTGGTTTCCTCCCCACTACCCCAGCTGACATCCACTTTCAACTTCCTCCCCAGATCCCTTGTGGATCTAGCAAGGCTAGGGAACATCTCTGCCATCTGACCACAGAGTTGGTGCAATTGAGGGGACCACTCCTCCTTCGTCACGTTTGCAGAGCAATCGGTTCCCCACATACCCCTTCAATCCATCATTCACTTCCAACTTTTCCTCTGGGGCCGGCCCCAGCCCCACGCCAAGAATGACGGCAGCCGCAAAAAACGTTCTGGTCCCAAGTTCCCCCAAATCTCGTATTTCTTCACTGACATTTAGTCAACAATGTTCGTTGACGAGTCAGATGAAGAAGAGAGAGGTTGCAAGCCCTGAGCTGACAGATCTACGGTATACGTGTTAAGGGGAAGGCAAGATAGATCCTGCCTGGGGGTCGATATGTTTAGTTTGGTTGGTTTTTTTTTCTTTTTAGACTTTTAAAATAAACATAAACGATGCAGCTGCTGAGGTTGCAGTTTGGAAGTCTGTTTGTGTGTGTGTGTGTGTGTGTGTGTGTGTGTGTGTGTGTGCGAGAGAGAGAGAGAGAGAGAGAGAGAGAGAGAGAGTTCTTAAATGTTTCCTTTGTGTAATTTTTCTGCTGAAATCCCAGGGGTTGGGAAAGGCAGGGGGAAGCAGAATGTGGCCGGAGATGGAAGAATGTGGAACAGGGTGGGGGAGGGCAGGGGATGGGCGTGGCCCTTGGGGCACTGGTCTAGGGAGGGGGTGGAGACAGAACAGACCCTCTATCTCTGGCCCAGTTGGCCATGTCCTGGGCCACTCGGAGTTGTGCCAGCAATGTTGCTGGCGCAGCTCCGAGTAGCCCCATTTGGGCTGCTGCGGTTTCCTGGAGGAAGGGGAATGTATTCTTCTTGCCTGGGCTTGCACTGCAGCCAGACCTAATTCCAGGCGGCATACGAGGCAGGCATATCAATCTGCCTATTCCAGCTGAGAGTTTGGATTACGCTCTAAGAAGAAGGTTTTTACTTACCTCTGGGTAAGCCTCCTGCAGGCTTTTAAAATAAGTTTTTTTTTTACTTCCAGTTTGCTTTCTGGTTGCCCATTCAGTGCAGCCCCCTTTGACACAGCTGCATGCTATAAAACAGTGGGGGGGGGGTAGGATTGCACTGTAATTGACTTAGGGCACAATCCTAACCTGGAGATAGGCCGGCAAATTTTGGCCACCAGCACAAGGGTCTCTGGTCTTGATGCCTTTAAGAGGGGATTGGACAGATTTCTGGAGGAAAGGTCCATCGTGGGCTATAGGCAATGATGGATTGTGCAACCTCCTTACAAAGGTGGTGGGCTACTGGTATCGGGTGCAAGGGAGTGGCAACAGGATGCAAGCATCTTGTTGTCTCGTACCTCCCTGGGGCACCTGGTGGGCCGCTGTGAGATACAGGAAGCTGGACTAAATGGGTCTTTGGCCTGATCCAGCAGGGCTCTTCTTATGTTCTTACGTTAAGGGCTACCGTAAAGCACGTTTGGACCACTCTCGGAGTTAGGGAGGATGGCACATGTCTGTGTGCTGGCCTCTCTGACTCCAAGAGTGGTCCAAATGCACTTTACGGTGGCTCTTGGGCCAGCCAAACTTTGCTGGCCTAACTGTGCCGGCCTAATTCCAGGTTAGGATTGTGCCCTAAATCAAATGTTCCTGTACTCGAAAAGGTGAGAAGATCCCAGAGAACAATTCTTGAAACAATGTTAAAATCTATGTGTGTGTTTTTAAGTTTCTGCATGGCTATCTGTTGAACATACCCTGTAATTTTCCACATTTTTATTGTTAATGTCCCAGTCAAACATACACTGGACTAGGTAACTACTTTGAAAATCAAGTACATTATTGTTCTTAAAGTAATGTTTTTATTTCAAATTTGAATAATGAATAGTAAAAAGAAATAGGAAAAATTTTTTGCTCATAAATGAGCACAGCTTTGGCATGTTGAAACCACCTTAACTGTCCACTTAAATTGTGCTAAATTAACCTGCAGCATGTGAAGAGTTTAGAAGCAACAATGCCTGTTTCAGAGCTTAATATGCTTATGCTACAGGAATGTTTCACAATATGAAGGTGAGACAAATTAGTCTGGCATATTGACTGATACCACTGAAAAGGTATTAATGCAAGCCACAAAGAGTACAATCCTGAAGGCCTAACATAGGGACATGATTTTTCCAGCTCCACAATCAGTCATTGAGGGTGCAATCCTAACCTGGAGTTAGGCCAGCAAAGTTTGGCCGACACAAGGGCCACCGTAAAGCAAGTTTGGACCACTCTCGGATTCAGGGAGGATGGCGCACCTCTGTATGCCAGCCTCTTTGACTCCGAGAGTGGTCCAAACGCACTTTACGGTGGCCCTTATGCTGGCCAAACTTTTCTGGCCTAACTGTGCCGGACTAACTCCAGGTTAGGCTTGCACCCTGAGTTTGATGCCAACAGAGCTATTTGCAGCATCAGGGAGGCCCGCAGAGGTGGCAATGGGCCTCCCCAATCCTTCTGGACCCACACAGGACCCCCCACCCCAAGGTAGGGCACATGCCCCTCAATGCCCATGGAGCCACGATCACTGCGGCGCCACTGGGCAATGCTTCTCGGGGCCATCCCCTTAAGAGGAATGGCCTCTCTTTTGTGCTATCTGGTGGGTACACATCCGGGTGATCGACAGCCCGTCCGTCGCGTTCCGCAGCGTTACGCCGTTTGCGTAACCAATTACGCCACTTGTGTACGTTACGCAAATGGCGTAACGCTGCGGAACGCAACGGGCAGACTGTCTATCACCTGGATGTCCCGCCCAGCGTTCTGGTAGAATAACACCACTGGTAGTGACCCATAATTTGAGGAGCACTGGTTTAAACTATCTGGCTGGAGCCTAATAAAAGGAGCCCCACAAGTCCTGTGACAATTCTGACACCCTGAAGGTTCTGTCCTGGCCGCATTTTCATCATCCCTTCAACTAACCCTTGCCACTGCTTGTGTCATGATGGAGTGATAGAGTTGCTCCTGGCATTGTGACACTGCTCTTGACCAAAGAATAGATTGCCTGAAGTCAGTTGAAGCCAAGCCTTTCAGGAACATCCACTTGACAAGGAAAGACCAAGTGACATCAGCTGCAAATGCCACCAAATAGGTAGGAGTGCCACCAATAGGTTATCAGAAGGAATTCCAATCAACTTTTCCTCTGCATTATTGGTGTCGCTTGTGAGGAGGCAGAATCATAAACTCTCAGGGATGAACTGACTGCTCCCCTAGTAACTGTTCTGGGCACATTTGTTAAGTGTGAGAGCACAATCCTAACCTGGAGTTAGGCTGGCACAGTTAGGTCAGCAAAGTTTGGCCGGCACAACAGAAACCATAAAATATATTTTATTTGGACTACTCTCAGAGTCAGGGTGCAATCCTAACAAGGAGCTAACTGTGCCAGCCTAACTCTCAGAGAGGCCAGTACACAGACCTGCACCATCCTCCCTGATTCTGAGAGTGGTCCAAACACATTTTATGGTGTTCCTTGTGCCAGCCAAACCTTGCTGGCGTAACTGTGCCAGCCTAACTCCAGGTTAGGATTGTGCTCTGAAAGTAATCTTGCTGTTGACTGATGATCCGTTCTTGGTTTTGGATACCGCCTTCGGCAAGTTGGGTGGGTTTGTCCTGAAATATTTGGCCAGATTTGCTAGCAGTACATGCAGTAATCAAATGTATGAACAAAGTGTTACTGTTATGTTTGATGGTTAACATTTGCATAGCATAAAGAACAAGGAGCTCTAGATGAGCAGGAAGCCTTCATCGATACAATCATAGTTGTTGCCTTGGCCCTGGCAATAACCACAAGACAGCAGTTCTTGGCAAGCATAAGTAATAGGCCTGTCAGGCTGTTGTCAGTGCATCTCATACATTTGGTAATTGCAGTGTGCCAAGTGCCTCATGATGGTGATAGTAGAATAGTATAGTGTTTCTCAAGCTGTGGGTCTGAACCCACTTGGTGGGTTGCAACCTGATATCAGGCAGAGCACAATCCTAAACTGGAGTTAGGCCAGCATAAACTAAGCCAGCAAAGTTTGGCCAGCAGAAGGGCCACCATAAAGCGCGTTTGGACCACTCTCATAGGGAGGATGGCGCACGTCTGTGTGCTGGCCTCTCTGACTATGAGAGTGGTCCAAATATACTTTACGGTGTCCTTTGTGCTGGCCAGACTTTGCTGGCTTAGCTTATGCCGGCCTCACTTGGGCCCACAGTAGTTTCCTTGTCCTGCTGATTGCCTTTTGTCAAAGATCATGCTCACGTCTATGTCCTTATTCCCAAGATCAATGCAATCAGCTGATACAACAGTGGGAAGCCTTGGAGACATGTGCAACTGCAGTTGCTGCCTGCACGCAGAGTTGGGTGTGATTCCATTTCAGCACAAGGAGTTATCGATGGTGTGCTGGAAAAGCTATTTGTTGACTCTCCCAATAGTGAAAACGATGCAAATGACCTTTTGAAGCCTGCTAACAAGTGACGCAGGCCTCTGTGAGTGGAAACAGAATGAGACGACCTTCTGGATGAGGAGGGAGACAGTTGCAGGAAAATGTATGCTAGCAGAATACTAAAATTGTGACTCAACGTTCAGCATGATCAGACTGGTGGTAGACTACAGTTGCCGTTTCTTTCTACTATTCACTGTATATACTTAAGATAAAAGCCAGCGCTTTAACAACAATAAAGTGCACTTTGTTTCCATAGCAAAAGTGCTTCTTCAGTTCAGTAAAACTAGCATTTGACCTGGACATTTACCGTACACAGTTGAAAATTGCAGGATATATTCAATCCCTAGCCATGAAAAAATGTTCAGAAAATTAAAAAAAAAATTCCTAGATTATAACGTTCTCCCTAGAATTGTTAAGAACATAAGAAGAGCCCTGCTGGATCAGGCCAAAGGCCCATCTAGTCCAGCTTCCTGTATCTCACAGCGGCCTACCAGGTGCCCCAGGGAGGCATGAGACAACAAGATGCTTGCATCCCGTTGCCTCTCCCCTGCACCCGGCACTCTGAAGCAGCCCACCACCATTGTAAGGAGGTTGCACAATCCATCATTGCCTATAGCCCACGATGGACCTTTCTTCCAGAAATCCATCCAATCCCCTCTTAAAGGCATCAAGACCAGATGCCATCACCACCTCCTGTGGCAAAGAGTTCCACAGATTAACTACCCGCTGGGGAAAAAAGTACTTCCTTCTATCTGTTTTAACTCTCCCAACCCTCAGTTTTAGCAGATGCCCCCTGGTTCTGGTGCTTTGAGAGAGGGAAAAGAACATCCCTCTATCGACTCTATCCCTTCCATGCATAATTTTTTGTGTCTTTAAGATTTTGTATGTTCTTTAAGATCTTCTGACCATGTTGAGTGAAGGAACATTTGATTCAGTGTATCAGTTTCTGATGTTTCATAGATTTGGGTGTTAGTATTTGGCATATGAGTCATTTTAGATAGGAGAGAAAAATCTGCCATTTTCTAAAGTAGCAGCATTTCCTTCTGCTGTTTTGAGACTTTTGCTGTGTTTATCACAGCCATCAAATGAACATACCCTGCAATTTTCAGATTTTACTCTAAATGTCCAAGTGAAATGCTTACTTCACAGGGTTACGTATACGCTCCTTTATGAGCGGTCTCTGCACTGCACAAGAAGTAGCAGGGGTTTAGGAAGAAGGCACGAGGGATAGCTGAGGGGGCTTAGGGAACACCAAGTGATGCAGGGCACAGTCCTTACCTGGAGTTAGGCCGGCACAGTTAAGCTAGCAAAGTTTGGCCAGCACCAGAGCCACTGTAAAGCATGTTTGGACCACTCTCAGAGTTAGGGAGGATGGCGCATGTCTATGTGCTGGCCTCTCTGACTCCAAGAGTAGTCCAAACATACTTTATGGTGGCCATTTTGCTGGCCAAACTTTGCTGGCCTAACTGTGCTGGCCTAACTCCAGGTTAGGATTGCTCCCCCAGGAGGATAACAGGAAGAGGAGAAGTGGGAGGAGCAGTAGTGTTGGGGGGGGAGAATGCTAAGTTTTGCAGGAGCCTGAGCTCCTGTGTAAGGCGGCTCTTCCCCCTTGCCTTCAGAGCCATTCATGGCTTGGAGAACAAAGCCTCTGAGTCAGTTCTCCAAGCCACAAATGGCTCTGGAGGGGAGGGGCAGGGGCCACAATACACAGGAGCTCAGGCTTCTGCAAGACTTATATTAGCGTTTTGCTTTCCCTCTAGGAACACCACTGGGGAGGAGCTTACGCTGAAAGAAGAATGGGGTGAGAAAATAAGCCGAGAGAAGAGCTACATCCAGTTCAGAAAAATTAAAGATAAGATTTACGTTTCCAAATGGATATCCAATATCCAAATCTTTGGCTGCTGGCTTTTAGTGAATAACATTTTGCAAAACTTGTGTTCAGAGATGACAACAAAATGGTAGCATTTGGGGTGTGGAAAAGAAGTCTTGTGAAATTGTGTCAATTTGTAGGCTTTGGGACAGAAATTCAGATTCCTTGCCTGAGTATTTAGAGAGCAAGATGGAAATGAATAATCTAATACAGTGGTTCCCAAACTGTGGGCCAGGACCCACCAGTGGGTCGCGAGCCAATTTCAGGTGGGTCGCAAAGCACCTAGAGCAGACATATTGGAAAAATGGGCTCCTGGAAAGAGAAGGGCTATGTGATTGTTTTGCTTGTGTCAAGGTTGTAAATGGGTTTTTCTTTTTGATTCACTTTGCTATTGGATGTTAAGAACGGTGGGCCCCTCTGACCCATCGTCCAATCCATTAAATTGTTAGGAGTGTTTGATCCCCCTAACCTAACACCTCTGTACTACTACCACAGAGGCAGAGAGAGATTGCAGCTTGAATTTCTTTACTGCAGTAAAGGGAGAGGCAGGACCGAAGTCCAAGACCACCTTTTCGAACAATACATAACCACAAATTATATAGACCCTATTCTGTGTGCAGCCCCTTCTCGTTTTCACTATTGGCTAAGTTACTTCCGAAGTTACAGCCTTCCCATCCTCCTACAACATGTTTCCCCTATGTTTCCCCTTGATATGTACCCCCACCATCGCATGTGCATTCAAATCAGCTTTTGTGCTTTTAGAGGCATGTAGTTTAATATGTATAGACCCTATTAAGCACGCGCAATTTGTTACAACCCTCTGTAAACTTTTCACCCCTTGCTAATCCACCTTGTTAGTAGAGACACCTGTGTTATCTACTTTTACTTCTTCATCTATCTACTTTTGCCAGGGTGTAAATGAGCTTCAGCTTCCTTCTATACTACTCCCTAAATATTTTTAGTGCCAAGCTTTTGAAGCTGCTATGCTTACTTATTAGTGAATAATTCTACTGAGTGAAGCTATTAGTTATTTGCTCCAAATTACAGGCTTCATCCCCTGTTCTCAGTCTTTTGAGAGCCCCCAGTTCAAATTCATAAGCTTTCAGTTCCCTTCTAGTACTTTTAGCTTGTCTGCCCCAAATCACAGATTTTGTTATTTCTGCCCCAAATGTTTATTCCTTATATGGAAAACTGCAGAGAAATAACCCAACTTATTGCTGCATTCTCAGGAAAGCAGCAGGTTCTGGCATCACAACGACAGCACCTCTGGCCATGACATCACTTCCGATGGGTGCTGGACAGATTGTCATTCTAAAAAGTGGGTCCTGGTGCTGAAACGTTTGAGAACCACTGATCTAATAGCTTAAACTCCCTGGTTGGAGCCTGTCCAGCAGGGATGAAATAGCCCGTCACCAGTTCTGTTTCTCTCTGTTCTCTCCACCACATGTGTAAATTGAGGGAGGCTTGGTTGGAAACGCAGATTGTAAAAGGGGTTTGGCCCTCCTTGTGTGCTACAATGCTCATCACAGTGTTCTTATTTTGTTGTATTATTTGTTCTGGCCAGGAACTCTCTCGGCTCCTTTGCAGGCATTTTTTTTTTTTTGCCAATAGTCACTCGTGACTCCAGATGTTTCTGCTTTTGTTCATGGGAACATTTTTATGGTATGGTGATGCCAAGATTATAATTTCAGGCTTAAGAAATCTATTCAACGTCCTATTTTGCTGTGGCTGTAAATTGCTATGAAAGTGAAAATCAAGGTCTTCAAGCAAAACAGAGCCATCAAAAGCTGAAAACAAAACACGAACTCATCAAGGTTCAGGTTTTTGTGTGCATTGATACACAGTAGGCAAGGAAAATTCCTGGCCCTGCTGACTTCAAGTCTCTCTAATAATAATATTTTACATTGATATAGCACCTTTGAGTGTTTAATGTCAGTCTATTGTCTTGTTGTAATCTTTACAACATAGCCATGCAGAAATGTCTGCAGCTGTATTCCATGTGGACAGGAAGGAAGCCAGAGGAAGCCTCATGTCAAGCCCCAGCCTGCCCAATCGGGCTCCCCGGATCTGGACCATTGTAAAAAATGTCCATTGACTCCCCACTCTCTGCTTCCTGTTCCCCACCAATTCTTAACCCGTAAGAAGACCCGGCCTCTTATTCCCTGACTGTGAGGCTTTCCCCCTCAGGCATCTGGTGGGTCACTGTGAGATACAGGAAGCTGGACTAGATGGGTCTTGGCCTGGTCCATCAGGGTTGTCAAAGAGAAATGCTGGGGAGAATCTTGACTATCCACCAGTGTGTTTACCTCAGAATTTACCTCAGAATGCCAGGTGCAAGGGAGCAGAGGCAGATCTAGGGGGGGGGGGAATCTGTAAGTTTTGCAAGAAGCCTTATATTACCTTGCAGTGGAAAACACTTCTCTCCTGCATTATTCTAGCCAATCCTCACAGGGAACAGCAACATCTTGGCGTTGCTTACTGGCTACAGCAGCAAGGGAGAGGAGGGGTTTACATGACAGGGTAAGGCTTCTTGCAAAACTTACAGATTTGCCCCCCCTTAGATCCGCCTCTGCAAGGGAGTGGCCACAAAATGCAGGCAGTCTGTTGTCTTGTGTGTTCCCTGAGGCATCTGGTGGGCTCCTGTGAGATACAGGAAGCTGGACCAGATGGGCCTTAGCCTGATCCAGTGGGGCTGTTCCTATGAATACATGTCTGAAGGGGAGCATCTGGTTCTGGTGGCTGTCAAAGAGAAATGCTGGGGAGAATCTTGACTAGCCACCAGTGTCTTTACCTCAGAATTTATCTCAGAATGACAGATGCAAGGGAGTGGCCACAGGATGCAGGCAGCCTGTTGTCTTGTGTGCTCCTTGAGGCATCTGGTGGGCTACTGTGAGATAATGGAGCTGGACTAGATGGCCTCTGGCCTGATCCAGCGGGGCTTTTCTAATGTTCTTATAATCAGCTCAATTGCTAGCCTGCATAGGCCGTGTAGTGCTTTCAGGCATGGGAGGGGGGTTGAGAATAGCAAAGGAGGCCTTTGCCAAATCCTAATCCCCCTCACAAGCCTGAGCAAAAGAAGCCTCCTTTGCTGTCCCCCCTGCCGAAGCCAAAATTGCCTTCCTACCTGCCCTCCTCCGCCCAGTTTCTCCACCTTTCAACCTTCTCCCAGACCTCTCCCAGCTCTGGAATGTCTTTCAGCTGCTCAGGGTCTACTCACCTCCGATGTCTCCTGGGGCTCCTCTGACTGGCATGGAGGCCTGTGCTGGCTTCCACGCCAACTCTCCCCTTGTTTGGTCACCACAAAGAGCTTTACAGCACTTTTACGCCAGGCGTCTGCTTAGCAGCACATGCAAGAACAGCACTGCTGCCAGGTATGATCATTTATCCACATATTACAGCTGAGAGCCAAGGTTGAGAGGGAGTAGATTGCCTAAATCCACCCAGTAAACTCGTGATTAGGACCAGGGACCTCCTGATTCATAGTTTATGCTTTTGGCCACTATGCTAATCCCAGGAGTAAGCAATTAGTAGCCCAGGAATCCAATCTGAGTTTGAGAGCTTCCAATCTGGCCCTAGCATTGCCTCTAATTCCATGAATGCACATACAAAACACACTTGCCGTGCAATAATCTGGGACTGTGCGTTCCCTGTTGTGGTGCCTTGTTTACTGAGTGTCTTCCTCCAACAGAGGAGTCACTCAAGCTTTTGTGGTTTAGAAAATTCATATTCTCTGAATTCTTTGGTGTCTGTATAGTGTTGGTTTTCTTAATGGTTATACCAGTTTTATTGATTTTCCTTTTCCCCCCTAAGATTGTAAAATAGTTTTTCCACATTATTTTCATTCAAGTGCTATTGCTATCCATTTGCTGGTTTTATGATAAATCGTTAGAACACAATCTAGGCATATCTAAAAGGTAAAGGTTTCCCCATGCCCGAATGGTCTAGTCGTGACTGACTGTTGGGGGCGGTGCTCATCTCCGTTTCTAACCCAAAGGACAAGCTTCCGTTTGTCCAAGGACACGCTTCCATGGTCATGTGGCCAGCATGACTATACGCCGAGGTGCACGGAACACCGTTCCCTTCCCACCGAAGTGGTCCCTATTTATCTACTTGCCTTTTTAGGTGCTTTCGAAGTTGGCATGGTTCACATGACAATCTCAGGTGACAGCCTGCCTATGTGAACTGCCTTGGGACTGTAAGCCTCTCACTCGGGCTACAATCCTATTCACTTTTTCCTGGGAGTAGCCCCATTGTACATAAAGAGATTTACTTCTGAGTAGACATGCATAGGATTGTGCTGTCATTGTGAGAGTTGGTAAGAAAGGTGGCATAGAAATACTGTATAATAATACTAATAATATGCACTGAATGCATGCAGTTGGATAACATCCTGTGGAAGATCTGAATAGTGCAGCAATTTTCAATGTTTTTCTTCTCACGGCACACTGAGCTCTATAGTCTTCTCTATGGTCTTATGACATCATTTCCTGCTTCTGGGAGACTCTTCCAGGTTCTGCGGCTATGTTTCTAGGGCAATTTGTTACTACAGACAGGTTCACTAGAAACAGAGCTGGAGAAGACCCTGTTCTGCCACAGACTCCCTGCCGGGCCTCCCCGAGGGCCCCAATGCCCACTCTAGGCTAACTAGTTTCCCCTCCAAAGCAGCCTCAGAGATAGGCAAGAGGGAGGGCGTTCAGGGGGTTTGAGGAACTTGGCGATTGACAAAGTTCCCACTATCCACACTTGCTCCTTTTTCTCCTTGACTCTCAGAAGACCTTGAGGCATAAAAATCAGGAGGAGAGGCAACTAGAGCATAACTAGGTTCTAAACTCATGCCAAGAGCTGAGTGATTTCAACACAGGTTGTTATAAAGGACTACGGTAGAATTGTGCCAGCCATAATCTGATTTGTTTTCTTGGTTGCCAACTTTTTCAGTTGCCACCTAGGATAGGCCAAGCAATCAGCTCCCTCTTGATGTTTCAAAGAGTAGTTAAGATCGTTTTGTTCTAGAGGATCTTTCAGGGATCTGGTCATAATGTCTTACTGTTATTTCGCTAGTTGTTTTATTGTGACTTACTGTGGGTTGGATGATGTGAGCTGCCTTCAAGAGATAGGAAAAACTCTGCTGGAGACCTGACTGCCATTCAGAGGCTAAGCGGGTGTTCTGCCAAATTCCCTGCCAGGCCACCCCAAGGGATGCCCACCCCAATGCCCACACTAGGCTAACTAGTTTCCCCACAGAGCGGCCTCAGAGATAGGCAAGAGGGAGGGGGTTTATTCACCCACTGGGCCTCCTCTCTTCCAGCAGCATTGCTTGGGCTCACGGGCTGGCCAGCCTCCTCCAGACTGCCCTCATCACTGGCTTAGCTTCAAACTACCCTAAGTCTAGCACTAACAAACCCCACCACCAAACAATAGGCAGTCAGCTTGCCCAAGCCACAACTGCCTCCTCCACTTGGTGGCCCCAGGGGCATGGCATACAACAATTCCCAATGGTTATTCCCCACAATAACCTTACCTTATCCAGTCTTTCAGCCAGTCCATCCGACAGTCCTTCAGGCAGACAGTACAGCAATCCATCTGTCCAGCACCTACCTGATTCCCTCCTCCAGCACCTTCCCAGGTGCCTTACTCCAGCTCCTGCCTCCCACTTTATACTGAGGCCAGCCAATCAGTGTCTGTTGCTAGGCAAGCTCTAGCATCAGCCATGCCCATCTGCACCTATGCTAACCTCCCTTCATAGCCAGGGACCTCATCAGCCTACAGTTATGCTCCTGAGGCTTGCAGAGACCTTGGGGGTTAACCCTGTATTCCCTGGCTAATTGGGACAAGGGCCATTGCTGATACCATTCCCTATCTCCTCGGGGTATCTCCTGCCTTTTCCAATACAGACCCTTTCAGGTATTTTTAACTGCTATGCTCAAAACTCCCATCGCATACCTGCCAACCTTTCACAGCACACCCATTGAAAATTGCTGTAAAGGAACATATGGGCAAACAACGTAAATGTTGTAGTCTGGATGGGATCCAGTTTTTTTTGTAGGATTTGCAATTGTGGTTCTGTTTAGCAGAAAGGGGTTCGGTGTTATGGGAACAGAAACTTACAGCGCAACCCTGCCTTAGTCCTTGGCTGACGCTAGCCGAATAGAGGGCCCACATAAACTTATATTTATCTATTTAGCTTGCACCTTTTCTGCAGTTTGAGGGAAGGTTTCATACAAACCATAAGAACAGTACAATTAGTAAACTAATCAGAAGATCAGCATAAAAAAATACCCCAAAGATTAAAAAGGGGGTGATCAGAAAAATGAGATGGGCCGGAACCAACCAATGTTCATCACGATGATGCTAAAGCCTACCGAAAAAGGCAGTTTTCAGCTAGTATTGGAAAGCAGCAGAGACGGGGCCTTCAGAACCTCGCAGGGGAGCACATTCCACAGGATGGGAGCAGACAGCAAGAAGGGTCTCTCATAGGCAGCCACCATCCATTCTTCAGATGGTTGTAGTAGTTGTATGAGGCCCTCCCTGAAAGAACTCAGGATGGGCAGATTCACATGGGAGGGAGGCAGTGATGTCATGCAGGGGGTACGCGAGTACCGGTTTCTAGGATTACAGCTGGCCCCGCCCATTCACCCGCCCACTCATTGACTCCGCCCTCTGCAACGTTTGAATTTCCTGCATGTTTGAGTTGCCTGCATGTTCTCAGAGCCAGGCAGGCAGGCAGGCAGCGAGCGGAGCCTTTCCTTTCCTTGCCACTGAAAAATGAGTTGCTCTGGGGTTTTAACATGATGCCAGGCCTCCTTAACATGCTCTGGGGGTGCTGTGGAATACTGTTGCAAGTGTTGGGTCAGTTTAAAATCATCTGAGGCCTCAAAAAGGGCTTTTTTCATGTCACTTCCTGCCACGACATCACTTCTGGCTTATGACGTCACTTCTGGTGGGCGGGTCCCGACACGTGCCAGTCAAAAGTGGGTACCTGTTCTTAAATCATTTAGATGACACCACTGGAGGGAGGAAATACCCACGTAGAGCTGATCAATTGCGAACCCAGCCAACCGTGCACCCAGGGACAGAGAAAGTTCACTCCCTCTGCTGATTCCCTGCCCCGTACACTGCCACGCCACTACGCAACACCAGGCTCCATTTTGGAGCCGTATAATGGCGAGGGCAGGTGGAAAGGCCAAAACCATACGCCTCTCTGAAAGGTGAGCTGCCTCATTGCTGCCTTCCTCCTGCTCCAGGAGCTCTGCGCCTGGGGCTTTTGCCCCTCTCGCTTAGTGGTAGTCCGTGACTGATGGCGCAATCCTAACCTGGAGTTAGGCCAGCACAGTTAGGCTAGCAAAGTATGGCCAGCACAAGGGACTCTAAAGTACTGTATATTTAGACCGCTCTCAGAGTCAGAGGGACCAACACAGAGATGTACGCCATCCTCCCTGACTCTGAGAGTGGTCCAAATGTGCTTTATGTTGGCCTTTTTGCTAGCCAAACTTCGCTGGCATAACTGTGCTGGCCTAACTCCAGGTTAGGATTGTGCCCAGTGATGTCATTCAGGGGGAACGGACCAGAACGAGCGTTCCGGATCCTAACGGGCTCCATGGCTGGTTCCGGGTTCCCAACAAGTGCCAATCAAAAGAGAGTTCCTGTTCCTAAATCATTTGAATGACACCGCTGATTGCGCCCTATGTCAGTGCTGGAAAATTGGTTAGGATTGCATGCTCAGTGTGCTTGCCCAACCTCATCCATCCACAGTTGTGGCGCGATCTAATCTGGGGATTTTTCAGCTCACAGTCCCAGCCATTTATTTACAGCAGCTCTTAGTAGCCCAATCATAGAAGCAGATCTTGGTGGATCTTGGTCAGCGTTCAGCAGTGGGTGTTGTTGTCCAGGATTGGTCCATCTCTGAGGCAACTGGCTGCCGCTTCAGGCAGCAGACAGTAAGAGAGGCACTCACCTATGCCTGCCCACTTGCTTCCACTGTTCCTCCCCCCAGATTCCTGGTTAGGGAAAAAGGGGGAGCAGAAGCTTCCTTTTCTAATCCAGGGAGTGGGAGGAACAGAGGCTGGCATGTCACCAGGTAAGAGGAGGCCACATTCGGCACCAGGAGGCAAACCTTGCTGTGATCCTCTCTAGGGCAGAGGCAGGTAAGTGCTTTAAGAAATGCAGCCGTGGGACTTAAGCCACTTGATTGAAAAAACAGGCACTCCGTGCGAGAGGGTTTCAGAAATAGCATTTCCACCTCTTTAAAAAAAAGAAATGATTTTATAAGCAGCACCTGCCATCAGCGAACATAGAAATAATTTCACCAACTTGAAAACAAGATTCCAGCACCCTCTGGAAAGTGGATCAAGGGAAAGTTATTGCCCTGACATTTTTCTTTCTTCTGGCTCTGGTTGAGGACAGTTCATTATTTTTCCGTAGTAGCTAAAAACATAACAATAATAGTATTAAAATAATCACATTAACAGTGAAAGCTTTTTTTTTTCTTTTTTCTTTTGCAAACTATGAATTTTATGCATCCTTAGAGGAAAATCTTAACCTGAAGTTAGGCCGGCATAAATTAAGCCAGCCGAGTTTGGCTGGCACAAGGGACACCTTTAAAGTATGTTTGGACCACTCTCCAGAGAGTCAGAGAGACCAGCACACAGACGTGCACCATCCTGTCTGACTCTGGGAGTGGTACAAACGCGCTTTACAGTGGCCCTCGTGCTGGTCAAACGTTGCTGGCCTAACTGTGCCAGCCAAACTCCAGGTTAGGATTGCACCCTCAGCAGTCTTTCCTACCTTACCCCTCCCTCTACTGTAAGGTAAAGGTTTCCCCACAACCAAATGGTCTAGTCGTGACCGACTGTTGGGGGCGGTGCTCATCTCTGTTTCTAACCCAAAGAGCTGGCGTTTGTCCAAGGACAAGCTTCCATGGTCATGTGGCCGGCATGACTCTACGCCGTAGCACACGGAACGCTGTTACCTTCCCACCAAAGTGGTCCCTATTTAACTACTTGCATTTAGGTGCTTTCGAACTGCTAGGTTGGCAGGAACGGGAGCTCACTCTGTCGCGTAGTCTTGAACTCCCAACCTTCCGGTCGGAAAGCCCAGCAGCAGAGGTTTAACCCACTGCACCACCACATCCCTCTCTGGATATTATTCCTGTATAATTGTAACCCTTTACTATAAACAGTACTCCTCAGTGCAAACAGTACTCCTCAATGCACTGTCAAAGTTTTACATTAGAGTCTGTCTCTCTCTCTCTCTCTCTCAAATTGAGATCTTTTTAATGCTGAGATCTTTTTAAATCTTTTTAAATTGAGATCTTTTTAATGCTTTTTAGTGTAGCAGTGCAATATTTTTTGCAAGTGTAAAAAAAATTAATCTAAAGCAGAAGAATTCTTTGGCAAGTTCTGTACAGCTCTAATATTAGCAGATTTGCTTCCCTGTGTTGTGATTTTTTTCTGTAAAATCTTCAGTGAGAACAAAGACCTATTGCAAAGTTTATGGCGTGTAACCATACGTTTTCCTTTCTGTCTACAGGCTGTTATTGCAGGTGTACTTGTTGCTCTGGCTGAAAAACAATGGAAACAGAGATACCTGGTAAATTTATGTGGTCATTCTATACAGTGTCACATTCTAGGCAGTAGGCAGGCAGAGTTAATCCAGGGATAGGCTCCAGAGGAAAAAGCATATTTTTTCTGCCTAAAGCTATGGCTCAGATAAAGAATACAAAGCTTACAGCAGGAACAATTTAAAACAGTCTACCAGATTTACAAGACTGAGCAGGATCCAGAGAGATTTCCTGACTTGAAAGAAGAAAATGTTGTTAGAACTGATAAAAGTCATCAAAATGTGGGAGCCTTTAGAAAGTCAGTTTTAGGTTTCTTTGATATATGGAAAATGCATGAATAAGAAATGCATCCACATGTGACAAGTCCATGCAGAATTTTTGCATTTGAGGGTGTCACTGTAGTTCCTTCTTTCTCACAGAGGTGTTATTTTAAAAAAAACTATTATGCTTTTCCCACAAATCCACCTGCCATAAATGATTTCTTTTCCTCGTGCATTACAAAACACAATCCCATTCAAAGCTGGGAGAAGACGTTCTACCGCAACAGTCTGTAATTGTGTTGAGAAGTAGCAACAGGTCCAGATCCATGCAGGTTTGGCTCAGAATAAGCCAATGAGCATTATGAGCCCCTAAGAGCACAATCCAGGCTTGGTGATAGGTCAGTGCAGCCCCCTTGGACTAGTCCAGGAGTGTCACAAGCATGCTATAAAGCAGGTATACAGCTAGGCCAGTGCTGTATACAGTGCTGTATACAGGAGCTGGCTAGGCCAGTGTGGAGATCCACACTAGCATCCCAAAGGCCTTACCAGGTGAGTTTGTGCCAGCCTGGGCAGGAGGTGGAGAGGGTGGCAGGAGGACTGGAGGTGGTGAGAGGGTGTTTTTGGGTGGGAGGTGGATCAAGCTAGGGAGGGCTGGGTGGGACCAGCCATGGCAGGCCGTGGCAGGCAGGGCCAGATCGTAACCCTCTATCCCTGGTCCAAGCAGCCTTACATGGGCTACACGGATTTGTGCCAGCTAAATATCCGGTGCAGATCTGAGTAACCCCATCGGGGTGCTGGCCTGTGACATGGGGTAAGGGGAAAAATATCCCCATATCCCAAGTTGCCTTCCAGGTGGCACCTACCTTGTGCTGGATACAGTGTGGGCCATCCTCCCTGACTCCAAGAGTGGTCCAAACACACTTTACAGTGTCCCTTGTGCTGGCCAAACTGTGCCAGCCTACCTCCAGGTTAGGATTGCGCCCTATGTCAGTGCTGGAAAGTTGGTTAGGATTGCATGCTCAATCATGCCCTCAGATCAATATTCTTTGAAGGCAAAAATCTTTGTTCTCTTATATACTCCATTAGGGTCACCATCGGTTCATCATTCTTATAGGCTTCCTTATTTTGGGTGTTTGGTCCATAATAATGAGAATCATTATTGTTGACATAATTTGTCCATACTTTTTGTGAAGGCACAAAAAAATCTAAGCAGCCATCACTATATCACACATGTTTCCAAGATGTCTGTTTTGAGGAGGGGTCATCAAAGAGAGACAGCAGTCATAAGTGTTTTAAAATAAAGGGTGTGTGTGTGTGTGTGTGTGTGTGTGCGTGTGCGTGTGCGTGTGTGTGTGTGGAATATTTTGACGACATAATGCAGAGTTGTGCTGATTTTGTATGTCATACCCACTCAGAAAACGATGGAGGGTAATAAAAATGAGCACAAGAAGTCTGCGATTTGTTTTCCAGCTCCAAATTTAAAAATTAAAATAATGAAAGCAATGTGAGCCATGATTATACCTTGATTACATTCAGTCCACTCATTCAACTGCTAATACCATTGTCTAGACTATCCACACTGTACCAGGTTAAAAGCTGGTAATCAGGAGATGTTTGCAACCATTTGAATTCCAGAGTTCTTGTTGGGGGGCAGATTTTCCCACTAACCTTGATGGAAGCTCTGTTGATGGCCTGTTGGGTTTGAGGAACTTGGCGATTGACAAAGTTCCCAATATCCACACTTGCTGCTTTTTGTCCTTGACTCTCAGAAGACCCTGAGGCATAAAAATCAGGAGGAGAAGCAACTAGAGCATAACTAGGTTCTAAACTTATGCCAAGAGCTGAGTGATTTCAACACAGGTTGTTATAAAGGACTACGGTAGAATTGTGCCAGTCATAATCTGTTTTTTTTTTCTTGGTTGCCAACTTTTTCAGTTGCCACCTAGGATAGGCCAAGCAATCAGCTCCCTCTTGATGTTTCAAAGAGTAGTTAAGATGGTTTTGTTCTAGAGGACCTTTCAGGGATCTGGTCATAATGTCGTACTGTTATTTCACTAGTTGTTTTATTGTGACCTACTGTGGGTTGGATGATGTGAGCTGCCTTCAAGAGATAGGAAAAACTCTGCTGGAGACCTGACTGCCAATCAGAGGCTAAGTGGGTGTTCTGCCAAATTCCCTGCCGGGCCACCCCAAGGGATGGCCACCCCAATGCCCACACTAGACTAATTAGTTTCCCCACAGAGCAGTCTCAGAGATAGGCAAGAGGGAGGGGGGTTATCACCGGCTGGCCAGCCTCCTCCAGACTGCCCTCATCACTGGCTTAGCTGCAATCTATTCTAAGTGTAGCACCAACAAACCCCACCACCAAACAATAGGCAGTCAGCTTGCCCAAGCCATAACTGCCTCCTCCACTTGGTGGCTCCAGGGGCGTAGCAGACATACAACAATTCCCAACAATAGTCTCCCAAAACAACCTTACCTTGTCCTTCAGTCCAGCAATCTGTCCATCCAGTACTCCATCCGTCCAACACCTACCTGGTGCCTTCCTCCAGCACCTTCCTAGGTACCATCCTCCAGCACCTATCCAGCCCCTTTTCTCCAGCTCCTGCCTCCAGCTTTATACTGAGGCCAGCCAATCAGTGGGCAGGCTTTAATTCATCAGCCACAACCATCTGCACCTGTGCTAACCTCCCTTCAGACCCAGAGCCCTTATCAGCCTGCAGCTGTGTTCCTGAGGCTTGCAAAGACCTTGGGGGTTAACCCTGTAATCCCTGACTTATCTGGGACAAGGGGCCAGTGCTGATACCATTCCCTATCCCCTCAGGTATCTCCTGCCTTTTCCAATACAGCGGGCCAATGGTCAATGGTCAACTAATGGGCTAAGTAGGCCAATGGTTAATAAGCTGGGGTGGGGTTTTTTGTTGTTGTTGTTGTTGAAAACCACTTTTTAGTTAACAACCGCCTTTTGGCGGTTAAAATATCTGAATAAAAACACAGAACACTGCATTTTGGTAAGAAGAGCCCCACTGGATCAGCCCAAAGGCCCATCTAGTCATAACAACAGAAAAAGAGCCCAGCTGGATCAGGCCAAAGGCCCATCTAGCCCATCTTCCTATATCTCACAGTGGCCCACCAGGTGCCTCAGGGAGCACACAAGACAACAAGATGCCTGCCTGCATCCTGCTGCCACTCCCTTCCACTGTTGCCACTCCCTTGCACCAGCATGCAGTCCAGCTTCCTGTATCTCACAGTGGCCCACCAGATGCCTCAGGGAATACCCAATACAACAAGATGCCTGCATCCTGTTGCCTCTCCCTTGCACCTAGCATTCTGAAGTAGCCTATTACTAACATAAGGAGGTTGCCCCACCCATTATGACCTATAGCCCACAATGGATGTTTCCTCCAGAAATCTGTCCAGGCCCCTTTTAAAGGAACCTAGGCCAGACGCCATCCCCACCTACTGTGGCAAGGAGTTCCACAGATTAATTACCCGCTGGGGTAAAAATGTATTTCCTTTTATCCGTTCTAACTCTCCCAATACTCAGTTTTAGTGGATGTCCCCTGGTTCTGGTGTTGTGAGAGTGGGAAAAGAACATCTCTCTATCGACTGGCATCAGACTGGGAGCAGAAAAGCAATTTGTGGTTCAGTCGCTAAGTCATGTCCGACTCTTTGGGACCCCATGGACCACAGCACACCAGGCCTCCCTGTCCTCCAATAGCTTCTGGAGCTTGCCCAATTTCACGTTCATCGCTTCAGTGACACTATCTAACCATCTCATCCTCTGCCGCCCCCTTCTCCCTTTGCCTTCAATCTTTCCCAGCATGAGGGTCTTTTCTAAAGAGTCCTCTCTTCTCATGAGATGGCCAAAGCATTTGAGCTTCAGCTTCAGGATTTGTCCTTCCAGGGAGCCAACAGGCTTGACTTCCTGGAGGATTGACGGACTGGATCTCCTTGCAGTCCAGGGGACTCTCAAGAGTCTTCTCCAACACCATAATTCGAAAGCATCTATTCTTCAGCGCTCTGCCTTCCTTATGGTCCAGCTCTCACAGCCATACATTGCTACTGGGAAAACCATAGCTTTGACTATAAAAGCAACACACATATCTAAAAGAAAAGAAATAGCTTTGCATCGTTTTCCAATGGTGATAGTTGGTTTCTGTCTTCATTGCAGTGGGAAGCTGGGTTCACCTTCAGCTTCTTCAGTATCATCGGTGCAGCAGTCCAGGGCACAGTCGCTTTCGCATCCCTCCTTGTTGGTCCTTACTGTTACTACTCCTTTGCTGGGGTCTCAGGAACGAACTATGTTGGCTATGCAGTCCTGTTCCCTTTTCCTTATGGCAAGTATGGTCCTGTGTGCAAGGACCCGCTGCACTATGAGTGGTTCCACCTGGCCCTGCAGATCCTAGACGTTTGCTCAAGTCTTGCCATGCTCTGCTCATCCCTGGTGGTAGTGGTTGCACTCACAATCAGACTGCTCCGGTTTGGACACCTAAATGTGAGTATTGCTTATTGTCAGGCAAGTAAGTACAGTAATGATAGCTGTATATAGACTACCATCCTCTACACCACTGTGGGTTGGGGCCCACTTGGTGGGTCACGACCTGATGTGAGGTGGGTCGCGCAAAGCTGGGAGCAGCCATTTTGGAAACTGCAGACCTTACTCTTGTGATATTCCTTTTGAGAGTGTTAATAGTTTGAATTTTCAAGTGAGGTTTTTTAAATTTTGTTTTTAGTTTATTGCTTGTACATATTATTTTGTCCCAGTCTTGCTTTCTGTCCGGGATGTTTCCTGGTTGTACAATTGCTACAGTCCAGGAATGCCAATTTGCATTCCAGGAGTGTCATTTTATTATGTTACAGTGACAGCACTTTCTGCTTGATGATGTCACTTCCTGCCACAATATCACCTCCAGGTTCATGACATCACTTCTGGTGGGCCCCAACACAAGTGCCATTCTAAAAAGTTGGTTCCAGTCTAAAACGTTTGATCTACACACGAATGAGTCCCATAGAACTCAGGGCACAATGCTAACCTGGAGTGGTGCCGGCCCAGGAGTGTCACAAACACACTGTAAACAGAGATGTCATCCGGGCGTGCCAGGAACCGGAACGCCCGGATGATTGGCAGCCCTCCGCCCCTATGGTGGAGGCCAGCCACACCTCCCTGTGCCTCCCTGCGCCTCAAATAGCTCTGTTTCAGAGCAATTCGGACGTGCGGGAGGGCGGGAGGGCCCAGGAGCAGCTTGCCCGTCCTCAGGACAGGCAGCGCGGCTCAGGCCTGTCCGCGGAACTAGCGGAACGGCGTACCGGGCCGGGCCGCCTGGATGACACCACTGACTGTAAAGCACCTTTGGACCACTCTTGGAATCTGGGAGGATAGCGCGTGTCCTGGCCTCTCTGATTCCGAGAGTGGTGAAAACGTTTTACGGTGCATTTGCAACACTACTGTGCCAGCACAAAGGACTCCAGATTAGGATTGCGCCCTCAGTGGGATTTGCTTCCAAGTAGGTATAGAACAGGTGAGGGAAAGGGTCATCACTGAGTGATGAAGTACATACTTTTCATGGTGCAGGCCCCATGTTCAGTCCCTGGGATCCAGTGACATTCCTAGAGGGGGCCAAAAACCTCTTTGGCAGGAGCCTGAGGTCCTGTGTAATGCGGCCTCTTCCCCCTCACCTCCAGAGCCATTTGCGGCTGGGAGAGCTGGCTTGGAGGCTTTGTGCTCTGAGCCATGAATGGCTCTGGAAAAGGAGGAGGGGCCATGTTACATAGAAGCTCAGGCTCCTGCAAATCATAGCATTGGTTTTGCCCCCCTCTAGGAATGTCACTGCCAGGATCACCCACTGGAAGGAGCTCAGGTAGAAATTCAGAGAAAACAGTCTCTACCAACCACAGTTGAAAGTGCACGTTGATCCACATGAATGGATGAATCTGAATTGGTATAAGGAGGCTGTATCCGTTCAGATCTGTGTACTGCTGCCCCAGGTGCCAACTCATAAGGGCTGCTGATTGGAGAGGTCACTGGCCAGGAAAGCAGTAGTTCCCAAACTGTGGGTCACAAGCCAATTTCAGGTTGGTCACGAAGCAGTTAGAGCAGCCATATTGAAAATATGGGAAGATGGGATGCTGGAAAGCGGGAGGACTGTGTGGTTATTTTACTTGCGTCAAAGTTGTAAATAGGCTTTTTTTTTCTTTCTGATTCACTTTGCTGTTGGAAAATGACTGAGAGATGACCCAACGTATTGCTGCATTCTCCAAAAAGCAGCAGGCTCTGGTGTCATAATGATGGTACTTCCAGCCATGACATCACTTCTGGTGGGTCCTGGACAGATTATCGTTCTAAAAAGTGGGTCCCGGTGCTAAAACATTGGAGAACCACTGCAGTGAAGAATTCTTTGGTTGTCTCTGCCAGCTCAGGTTGTCCCTTGCCTCTCCCTGACCTGGACAGACTAGAAAGCCTTCTGCACTGGGATGGGAGTTTGCAGAACTCAGTTGTCTGACTCTCATTAAAATTATGCAGATGTTTTTTGAGCAAGAAACATCATCGTAAGAGTCGAACCCAGAGCTACTTGCTTGGAGGTCTTTATTTAAATAGGAAAGCACAGTTGCTTTCATTTCTCTAGGTCAGTCACTTTTGCAGAGGTGGCAATTGCAGTGAGGGAGCTCTGAGTCACAAAAACGGGGTTAATTTTTTAAAAGCGGATGGGAAATGTGCAGTCTGCCAAAGCAGGCAGCTGTTTGGAGCTCCCAGGGGCCTTATTTTCATTGTTCCTAAATTTCTAACCTCCTGGTTTCATCTGAGGACATGAACTGACCCTTTACTATTATCAGGGTCATTGATTTTTCTGTACTCCCATTTCTTGGTTTTTTCCTCCAGCTGCAGAATTAACCATCTCCTTTGCTTCTTTACTGACCCTGTTGGGCCACCATCAGGGGAACTGCATACATGCTATAAGCCAGTGCTTCTCAAACATTTTAGTGACCCACTTTTAGGGACCCACTCTTTAGTGTGGAACTAATATCAGGACCCACTGGAAGTGCCATCATTAACCTGGGAATGATGTCATAGCCAGAAGTGACATCAGGTGCAATCAGTAGTGGGATCTGCAAATGAAGAAGTGGAACGCTGGGCGGGACTTACGCGGGACTTATGCGGGACTTACGCGGGATTGGCTGCCTGTCCGCTCCGTTCCGACGCCCCCC
>JAJKFI010000044.1:6471789-6484249 GCA_029204185.1 Lerista edwardsae | reverse complement strand
GGGGGGGGGTGATTTCTAGAGGGTGGGGAAACAATTGACCAAGGGAGTAAGCAATAGGACAGTATTCCAGAGGGATAGAGGGTAGACAGGCAACCATCATCCAAAGGCCAGACGAGACAGATATGATTTGAGCCCTCTCCGAAAGGCCACGAGGGATTGTGTAGCTCTTAATTCTTCTGGAATTCTGTATTTGTGGAGCTGTTACAGAGAAGGCTCATCTTTGAGCTGCCATCCCTTTAACTTGGGACAGAGGGGGGCACTTGAAGGAGAGCCCCTATCTAAGAGGGCAAACTGGTATGTATGGAAAAAGGCGGTCCTTTAGGTAAGCTGGGCCTAAGTCGTGATGGAAACATAACTTTCTCTAGTATTCTCATCTGGCGATGGAGCTGTTTGTGCAGGTGAAGGCTGAGCCTTTTCCTACTAAGAAACATGCAATCCCCTTGTTTATTCACAGGTTGGGTACAGCACAGACTGCCCTAGCAATGACCTCAACCTGCCACTGACCTCAAACATGACCTGGATGAAAGAAGTCTCCTTTAAGTATATAATGGTCAATTGAGTCTTTGCTGTGTTTGCAGAATCCAAGCATTTCGATGAATGTTTGAAACCCCATTTCTGGTTGCAGTAATTACTACAGAAGGGCCTTTCAACTACTCCCAAAAAAGTGAGGAGGTGGGCTCAGTTTCTATCCCTGTTTGACAAAATAGAATCTGTTGCTTCCTTCATGAAGCTGTTCTGATGTATCAGACGGTGTGGTGGGATTTAGAGCACAATCCTAACCAGTGATGTCATTCAGTAACGAGCTGCTGGAACGCAAGGTGGGACTTACCACTTGATTGACAGGCAGTCCGGAACGCGTCGCCACCTGCCCGCCCGCCACGGGGGCTCTCTCCGGGTGGCGCGCCCCTCCATGGCTCGCCTAGGCACCCAGCGCGCCCCCCAGGCAAGCGGGCACCCCCTCCAAAGCCAGGGGTGCCCACGCGGCGGTCGGGCAGGCAGCGACGCGTCACGAATGGGCAGCCAATCAGGCGGTAAGTCCCGCCTCGCGTTCCGGCAGCTGGTTATTGAATGACATTACTGATCCTAACCCCCTAACCCCTAGGGTTACACACCTGCCCCATATTCAGCCTGGGGGTGGAACAGGCTGCTGTGCAACCTGGGGAAAAGGGAAAACATTCCCCTTTCTATGGTAACGTGCAATGACCCAGATGGGGCTACTCAGAGCTGCTCCGGCAAAATCGCTGGTGCAACCCTGAGC
Organism: Lerista edwardsae; assembly: GCA_029204185.1. Lineage (NCBI taxonomy): Eukaryota > Metazoa > Chordata > Lepidosauria > Squamata > Scincidae > Lerista > Lerista edwardsae. The sequence goes on along the minus strand of JAJKFI010000044.1, from coordinate 6,482,991 downwards.
AGCTGGATTGGGGCCGACCAGGCTGGGGATGGGGCTTAGGATCCATCCAAAGTGCCAGATCTTGTCTCCATCCCTTCTCCAGGCTGTCCCACCCATAGGCTTACCTGTCCTCCTCCTTCCCCCACTCTGTCCTGCCTTCCTCCTGCCCCCTTCAACCTCCTGCCACCATTCATGAGCCCTGTGATAGCCTTTGGGTACCAGCCTAACCTTCTCGCCCATGGGTCCAGGCTCAAGAAGGCCAGCACAGCTCCAAGGCACAAATGCACTTTGCGACGTGTTTGTGACAGTCAGAGGCTGACCTAAGTAACTTGTGACAGCCTAGAGCATCCACTGGATTGCGTTCTTTGGTGTAGAAAACTGAGGGCTCAATCCTAACCTGGAGCTAGGCCGGCACAGTTAGGTCAGCAAAGTTTGGCCGGCACAAGGGCCATTGTAAAGCGCATTTGGACCATTCTCGGAGTCAGGGAGGATGGTGCATGTCTGTGTGTTGACCTCTCTGACTCTGAGAGTGGTCCAAACAGACTTTATGGTGTCCCTTGTGCCGGCCAAACTTTGCTGGCCTAACTGTGCCGGCCTAACTCCTGGTTAGGATTGCGCCCTAAGTTTCAGACCCACCAACCGTCTGAAACTTTTGTTTTGTTTTGTCTGAAAGCTTTTGTTTTGTTTGTTTAGAATATCTCTATCACACTTTCAAATCAATTAGTTCACAATGTGCTTTACAATTTACTTCCCAAAAGGGCTCACCAGTGTGTGTGTGTGTGTGTGTGTGTGTAAGACACAAGCAGGATACACGCAACAGCCACTGGGAGGGATGCTATGCTGAGTTGGACAGTTGCTCTCCCTCTACTAAATAAATGTGCTTCAAAACATTTGCCCAGCTAGTCAGTCAGTGCCGGTTTTTTCTAGACTCTTTGGTTTCTGATATGATTATTACTAGTAATCATAATGTCTTCTGTGCCATCAGCATACATTGCCTTTTTAGGTTTGCTTTTTTTACCTTGATGAAAGGCATCCCTATTGTTGCTTTGCTTTAACTGATCACAATCTCTTTGGTACCAAACAGTTACCAAACTATAATTGTGCAAACGTTACAGTAAACGTGTGCAAATGTGTGTCTGCCACTTGTACACCAAGCAAGCCTGGTGTAACTACGTCCAAGGCCCAATAACTGAGATATGTTGGACATAGTGCAGGTAGATAATCCCTTAACTGGACATCTGAAATCCAGACATCTTTGTCTAAGATTTAAAAAAAAAAAACTTTCTGTAGAAAGACCGTCTTGTGCTCATTCCCACGTACAGGCTGTGAATTCTATTCTTTGCCATGTGCCATTGTTGAAAAATGTCAAAGAGGCCAGCAGAAGCTCATGTGGGTAACAGTGAAAAGAGCAAGAGGAACCATTTCTCATAATATTTATACAATTATTCCAAAATCCAGAAAAATCTGAAATCCACTTTCACGTCCCAAGCTGTCTGGATAAGGGACTGAACCTGTAGTACAAAAAATAATTAGCAAGCAACTTCACAAGTACAAAAGCACCTGCTATCAAGATAAATTGTGCCATGAGGCAGTTTATGGAATTGATTTTTCTATTGTAAATTGAAATGCAAGGCATTGTCGAAGAAAAAAATGTTAATTTCACCCTGGAGCAGACTGTAACAGTTGCACGCCTAGGCAATAAGAAGTAATACCTTCCTAATGGCACCAAAGGAAAAATAAGTAGGGTATGTTGTATTCCTCTGATTTGATTTTGTTTTTTGTTTTTTTGAATAACCCATTATGGGGGAAAAGATTGTGCTCTTGCTTTGTTCGTTAATGTTCATTAATGAACAGTAATGAACAAGCCGAAAATAACTGATTTTTTAAAAAAAATTCTCATTTTCAATTTTTGTAATAAATCTTTAATAAATTAATTATGTAGAATGTGCCTAGCAGTATTTTTTCTCTCATTCATTCTACAAAGATATGATTCCCCATAGTCACAATTACTCCCATTGTATACACAGTATAGGGAAATAGGATTGAGCGGCTAGTGCTGCTAAGAGCTTGACAAGTTGTTGAAGTTGAGGTGACCTTTGAAATGCTGGGCACAATTCAGCCCTTGATCCTCTACAACAGTGTTTCTCAAACTGTGGGTCAGGACCCATTTGGTGGGTCGCAATCTGATGTCAGGTGGGTCGTGGAAAGCTGACAGCAGCCATTTTGGAAGTTGCAGAACTTACTCTTGCTGTGTTCCTTTTGTGAGTGTTAACAGTTTGAATTTTCGAGTGGGGGTGTTTTTCTTTTAAATGTTGCTTTTAGTTCAGTGCTTTTACATAACATTTTGTCCTAATCTTGCTTTGTGTCAGGGATGTTTTATAGTTGTGCAATTGCTGCAGTCCAAGAATGCCAGTTTGCATTTCAGGAGTGTCATTAGCTTATGTCATTGGCTTATGTCACAATGACAGCATGTCCTGTTTGATGATGTCACCTCTGGCTATGGCATCACTTCCAGGCTAATGACATCACTTCCATTGGGTCCCCACATGTGTGCCATTCTAAAAAGGTCTTAAAAGTTCAGGTCTTAAAAGTTCAAGAATCATGGCTCTACAGGTTGCATGGAGGCTTCTAGGTACAGAAGTGGATCCCAAGACCTGACTGCTTTTGTCAGCACTGAAGCCTGAGGAAGGTCTTGAACTGTTCCCCTGGAATATATTCCCCTGGAATATGTTGGAGAGCTGCATGTCATCACCCATGAGAAAACTACAGGGCGATTAGCCAAAGAAGCTTCCACCAACAGCCCAGAACTAGTCAGATGATATTCCCTGATTGGTCTAGAGGGGACCCATAAAATTCCAGGCATGCCCCGGAGTCCACTGGGGTTTCATTTCTAACATCACCGTGGGTATCTGAAACCGTGACTACTGGGGACGCCTTTTTAAAGATAGGGAAACATCAGTGGTTTTGCTGAAGCAAGGTAAAAAAGGGATTTGTTTAATGCTCCCCTATCTTTTTTAATGCTCCCCTATCTGTGGGACATAGTGGCTCAGTGGGTTAAACTGCTGCTGCTGAACTTTCTGACCGGAAGATTAGGAGTTCACAACTGCATGACGGAGTGAGCTCCCGTTGCTTGTCCCAGCTCCTGCCAACCTAGCAGTTCAAAAAGACCTAAAAATGTGAGTAGATCAATAGGTACCACTTCGGTGGGAAGGTAATGGCATTCTGTGCGCTATAGCGTATAGTCATGCTGGCCACATGACCACAGAAGCTTTCCTCAGACAAACACCGGCTCTGCAAGCTTAGAAACAGAGATGAGCACCGCCCCCTACAGTCGGTCACGACTAGACCATTCGGTCGTGGGGAAACCTTTACCTTTTAATCTTTTTAATAGGTATCCCAGTAGCCATGGTATCCATGGATAACTGAAACCATGGATATTGAAAGTGGATACAGGCACACCTGTATTTATTCCTTTCTGCCCTTTCTCAAAGGACCTCAGAGTAACATATGTGGTTTCCACACCTCCTTTTTTATCTTCACAACAACAGCCCTGTGAGACAGGTCAGACTGACCGAGAGTGGCTGGCTGGAAGGTCACCAACAGCACAATCTTGTGCACGTCCTCACAGAAGTAGTTCCTGTTGCATTCCATGGTGCTTACTTCAAGGTAAATGCATAGACTAGTGCAGCCTTGGTTAGCTTCTGAGGCAGGATTTCACCCGTGTTTTCTCCAGGCTTTGTCTGAATTTGTCATCATTGCAACATGATCAACATTGGCTCTCGATAATGCAAACTATATTTTACAATATAAAAGAAGACAAAAGAAAGGTATAGAAAGTGAGATGGATATTAAACAGAAAGCCAGGGAGCAGGTCCAAAAGTAGAACCTTCTTCCAGATTGCCCCAGTGCTTAAAGCCAGGATTGTATTGGCCAAATGTGTTTCTGCATTGAGGCATAATGCTTACCTCTTAGGGCAGTTTACCTAAACTTTGGAGTATGTGGGAGGATAGTTAGCTTGTGCTCTATTGTCAAAAGAACCTCCTGATCTAGTTTCTTTGGTTAAAGGGAATGAAGAGAGGGGGGCATCATTATTCTATATACATTGCAATGGTTTGCAGAAAGGACTATAATACAACAACTGTGGGAGGGTTTTTTTCCCCTCTAACCAAATACAAAAAGTGGCTGTATTTATTGTACTGTTCTAGGCTCGCTTTCCAAATCTTCCATGGCAAAAAGTTACGCTCCCAGATGAGTGCATAGTCCTGAATGCAGTAATGTGCTTAATCTGGTCTTAACCTTTCTTTTCCTGTTTACTGTTTGCTTTTTGATCCATGCCAGTAACTTTCAAGGCAATATGGTGAACCCGCTATCTTTTGACTGGAGGTAGGTCCTTGAAATGTGTGTTGGCTTCCCAGCATACACGTGCTCCGAAATAAATGCATTGCCAAGCTCTCAAACAACTGTGGTTTTTTCCCCCTTCCTACTCAAAGTGATAATGCATTCAACATGAACTAGTTGCCCTAATTAATTTTTAACTCTCAAAGGCAAATGTGGAAAAAAAAATCTATCGATCTAATTATGCAAATGTTTTCTCAAAAACTTCCTAATTCTATTCAAGGTTCCATATCTTTGCATGCAGTTCTTTTCAAAAACAAATGCTTTATTTTGATCACTTACCAACCAGAGACAAAAGAAGGAAACATAACACAAAACCAATCAAGAACTAACAAATATAAATGAGGACTCAACTCTAACAGACAAAACTGAGAAAATCATGGGGCTTTCTTAACTTCAAAAATCTTGACTTGCAAAACACATCGGAGAAGAATTTTGAGCTTGAGTGAACCTGCTCAACATCTTTTTTTTTTTTCAGAAAAAGTATCTTTACCATCCCTGTTGTGCTTTACAGAACCAGAAGTATTTTTTTAAAAATTGCTCTCGTATGTTGGTTTAACCACAGTGGTTCCCAACCTGGGGGTCAGGAGCCCCTTGGGGGTCATGAGCTGATTTTCAGAGGGTCACGGAGATCCCATTTACTACCAAACATGCATTTGTGCAACATTTTAAAATTTGCATTTTTGCAACATTTTCTGGGAACCTCTAATCAGAGAAATGCTTTTGGAAAATTGTCAAGGGGGTTCCACATACCTGAAATCAACAGTTGCATTTGGTAGCCTATGGCAGTCTATATCCATGGTTTTTACAGACACAGTGATGTCACTTAATGACATAACTTCCGGCCTTAGGGGGGGGGGAGCCCCAATAGGTTGTCGTGCCTAAAATGTGGGCCCCAGTGCTAGAAAGGTTAGGAACCACTGATTTAATGGAATCAATAAAATTGAGAAAAAGTTAGCATTTTTTTCAAAAAGCAATCTATAAATGACTTGGGGCTTAATTTGCACTGGAATAGGCAGGCTGAGTTTTCTCTTCTGTACCTAGCATGAGGTAGGACCAGCGGTGTCATGAAGCCAGAACGCTGGGCGGGAGGAACGGGTGAGCGGCAGCCCGCCCATTGCGTACCGCTCCGTTTCACCTTCTTCCCCGCCCCTGCGGGGCGAAACAGAGACGGCAAAACGGAGCGGTACACAACGGGCGGGCTGCCGCTCACCCGTTCCTCCCGCCCAGCGTTCCGGCTGCATGACGCCGCTGGGTAGGACTTCTCCTGGGGTGCAAGTCAGAGTAAGAGGATTCTCCTTATCCATGTAGTGTGCCAGCAAGCCCTACTGGACTACTTGGATCTGTGCCTGCAATTTTGCGGACACAAATCGGGGTGGCCTGTGTAATGCTGGTGAGGATAGGGACACGGGTTCGGATCCAGCCAGTGCTGCCATGGCTGCTCCCATCCCCCTCCTGGGCCCGTTCCCCCTCCCGGGCTGCTCCTGTCCTAAATTGCCCCACTCTCACCCTCCTCCTACACTCTCCAGCCCCATGTGCCCATCTGCCCAGGCTGGCACAAACCTACCTTCTCCAGGCACAAATCTGGCGAAGGCCTAGCCTGCTCCCGAGTATCCATGAACATGCTTTATGGCACATTTGCGACACTCAGGAGCCAGCACAAGTGACGTGGTGGGTCAGGGAACAGCGCCGACCCAGGAACGCTGCAGAGACTGGGAGACCCATGGTAAGCTCCAGCTGCCTCCTACCCTGTGTAGGATGCGGGCAGGCCAGCCAGCCTTCCTGCTCCTGCGCAGGTTAGGATAGGGCTGCCCAGTGGCATCATTCACCCGGTACGCTGGGCGGGACTTACCTTTGAGCGGCAGTCCACCCGTTGCGTCACGCCACATACCAGGTGAATGACACCACTGGGGCTGCCTGCCCCTTGAGGCTATTCATTAGGGCTCCTATTACGAGAAATGGATTGAGGTTTTTTTGCAAAAAAAAAAAATGTACATAAATTATTATTTGTAAATAAATTAAAATATTATTTTCTTTTCGATCACCTTTTTTAAAAGCTTGTAAAGTTAGGTGGGTCCCAATAGAATGTCATTTTAAAAAGTGGGTCCTGGTACTGAAAAGTTTGAGATTTACCTGTTGGCCAGAAACTCAGCTGAACTACTCTTTCATTGTGGAACTGTAGAAACTGTAGTCCAATATTTCTATAGCAAATGTCCCAAAAATGGGAGGAGGGGAGGGAAAAAGAATGCGTTTTATGCCAACTACCCTTTCCTCATTATAAACTCAGTCATAGCAGCAGTCGCTTTTACAAACTAAACATTGAGTTTATGAACCTTTGTCTCCTTTGTGTGATGATAAGGAAAGGTCCGGAGGAACTTTGCTAATGATTTCCTGGAAGTTCAGCTTTTCCTTGAAACGAGACACCCAAACAAGCTGCTCTGCGTCTAAATACCATCAAGGACTTTTCTTTGAGTGGAAGAACTATAATGAAGGTGCGACTCAGGAAAATTCTCGTGTTGTCAGTGCAATGTATGTCATGGCAATACAGAGGCGTATTTACCCTGTAGCCAGGGGTGGCGTGAGCCATGGGTGCCGGGCAGCGGTGGTGCGCCATTGTGCAGAGTCTGCAGAGGAAACCGCGCACTGTTAGGCCCACCCGCCCTCCCTTGCCTCCATTACGCTCTGAAATGGAGCTATTCTGGGCACAAGGAGGCGTGCCTGGATGACACACAGGGGCGGGGCGACATCCTGGGGGTGCGGTTTTGTCGCCTGCCATGGGTGCGCTCGGGCCTCCATTCGTCCCTGTGGCAATATGAGAATATGTCAGAGGTTTCTGAAGGGCTCTTAGAAGACTTTTCACATCCAGAGCTGGCCCCAGCTCTGGGGCACCACTGGGAGTGGTGGGGCCCAAAGCAGGGGATCCCCATGAGCCCCCACCCTCCCTATGGGGCTCCCCACTCACCATACAGCCAAGGCAAGAAGAGTGCTTGTGGCTCTGAAGGTGAGGGAGAGGGGCTGCTTTACACAGGAGCTCAAACTCCAGCAGAACTTAGCATTCCCCTTCCACCCCGGGAAATCTGCTGGTATCTCCCATTGTTTTCTAGTTGGGTTTGCTCTTTCCTGACCGTCTGCAAAGTGGGAAACAGTCAGATTAGCACCGTTTGAAATAACACATTACACAGCGTATAATTAGGCTCCAACACCAAAGCCACACTCCCCCTCCCCAATCCTGCCAAAAAGCGGATGCCAGAGTGCAAACTATCCAAAGGCCAAAAAGTCTGGAAACTCACTGTCAAAAATGCAGTCTCTTCCCCCCATAAGGGAAAGGATCTTGGCCAAAATTAGGGAAAGTTTCTAATTCTAGAGCTATAACCCAAATATCATTTCAAAAATATATATTACACAGACCTGTCTGGACTGCGCAAAATGTGCCCACGGCCAAGTCTGAGAATAATGCTTTTATGCTAGTCTGTTCAATGAAAACTTGAATACCTCTTTATTTGGCATAGGATGTGTTTCTGTATACCATGTTCTGAGCACTTACCCCAAATTTAGCAACCTTCAATATAACTTGAAAGCATTCCTGAAAAATTATAGGTTTTAAGAATGGTTGGAACTGATAGGAACATTTGCCTGCACTTTTGCTGCTCCGGGCCCCAACGACACACTTCATGCTAGCCCATGTAACCAGCACCCACCAGATCTTTGCAGTGGGGATGGAAAGTGGGGATGAGCTGGAAAGGGGAAGCATCAGGGTGAGAGAAGGGGGAATGCAACTTTTTACCAGTGGTGTCATTCAAATGATTTAGGAACAGGAACTCACTTTTGATTGGCACTTGTCGGGAACCCGGAACCAGCCACGGAGCCCGTTGGGATCCGGAACGCCCGTTCTGGTCCGTTCCCCCTGAATGACATCACTGCTTTTTACCCATTTCAAATGCTCCTTGATGTTCTTCCCATGAGAGTATAAATGCACATTGAAAAGAGCCAATGAACATTAAGTGTGTGTGTGTGTGTGCGTGTATGCACACACACACACACACACACACACACACACACACACACACACCCCACATGGGTGATTTGGAACAAGGAAACAGGTTCCCTTTCTTCCAATTGCTTCTCCTAAATGTCTTCCCAAACCCAGAAGTGATGTTCCCTGTTCAAAAACAGTGTTGGGCTATCTGGCTGGGTGTCACATGCGTTGTGAGTCTCAATAAGATAGTATGGGTAAATCATTTATCTTATAAGTAGGGGTGGGATTTTGTTGTTGTTGAAAACTGCTTTTTGGTGGTTAAACACCGCCTTTTGGATGTTAAAATATCTGGATAAAAACACAAAACACTGCATTTTGGTGTTTAAGCTATTTTCCAGAAATTCAAAAAGACTTTTTCAATTAGAAATAATACTGTGGCTGCATCTGCTGACACTATATCACCTCTATCATCTACCTGGTACACTTTTAAAGCATGTAAAATTAATAAAAAATGATAACTTGGAAGGAGAATGTAGAATACAAACACAGAACACTGCAATTTGTTATTTTAATCAGGAAATTTTGGAAAAGAATATCACCAAAAAGCACACCCCTACTTATAAGCTATCTGCATTTGCAGAACAAGTTAAAAGCTGTACTGAAAACGTCCTGGCCCAGTGGAATGAAAAACAGTCTCTCTCTCTCTCTCTCTCTCTCTCTCTCTCTCTCTCTCTCTCTGTATGCGCGGGCATTGCCATGCTGTCAACAAATTTGGCACACCTTTACGGGAACTTTTATTGCCAGTTTACTTTGCCTTCAACAAATATCTTGCAACATCTGCATCTGTGCAATGTTTTAACTCCTTGGTGCCAAGCTATCTTGTGTTTCCTTCCCTCCTTGCCAAATCCCAGAACATGAGTGCAGCCCAGAATGAGAGAAGCATGTACAAGCATGATGTGCTTATTAATGAATGAATAAAAACCTTTATTGGCATAACAAGAACATAAAAACATAAGAAGAGCCTTGCTGGATCAGGCCAAGGCCCATCTAGTCCAGCTTCCTGTACCTCACAGTGGCCCACCAGATGCCTCAGGGAACACACAAGACAACTAGATATGTGCATCTTGTTGCCACAAAGCAAAATACAGTACTCACAAATAATAGATGTGCTTATTTAGGCAGCCTGAATACTACAACCCTTGTGCAAGGTGTGACTGCAAGTGAAAATGATTGAGACAGAATAACTAGATGAGTAAGCAGTTTTGAAGACTAAATAAAATAAAACCCATGCTGTATTATGCAATGCTCAAGTGAAAACACACGTACAAAAACAACAGCCTTGAAGTAAAGCAAATATTTCAAGCATTGAAAGAATGGTAATTATTGTTGATATCCCACCTTTCTTCCAAGGGACGCAAGGCAGTATAGCTTCGTCTTCCCACTGTTGTTCATTCCTCACAACCCTGTAGGGCAAGGCAGGTGGAGAGAGAAAAATTGGCTTCAAGATTACTTGGTGCACTCCATGGCTGAGTGGGGATTTGAACCAACATGTCTCCCCTTCCAGTTGAGCACAGCTCTGTGCTGGAAGGCCTTCATTTTAAATTCATGTTTATGTCTTCAGCTGGGAAGATTAAGATGCTTATTTATCATACCAAAACCATCACAATTTCAGGAGTCGAACTCAATCTTCCTAGAAGATACTGCAGTGAAGAGAGATACAAAGATCCCACAGACCGCCAAGACACTGGCTGATAAAAACCCATCTCTGTGCATCCTATTTAAAGGAATCTTTTATTATCTGTCTTGAAAGAACAAGAGTGTATTTTCCCTCCCAGAGGGGCTTGGAAACTCACAATAGGGTTGCCACTTTTCTCTTAGTAGTGTCCCTGTGCCTTTATGTCTGAATACAATAGAACAGTGGTTCTCAAACTCTTTAGCACCGGGACCCACTTTTTAGAATGACAATCTGTCCAGGACCCACCCGAAGTGATGTCATGGCCGGAAGTGCCATCACTGTGACGCCAGAGCCTGCTGCATTTCTGAGAACACAGCAGTAAGTTGGGCAATTCCTCAGCCATTTTCCAATAGCAAAGTGAATCAGAAAGAGAAAAAAAAAGCCCATTTACCACCTTGACACAAGCAAAACAACCACACAGCCCTCCCCCTCTCCAGCATCCCATCTTCCCATACTTTCAATATGGCTGCTCTAGGTGCTTTATATAACCCACCTGAAATTGGCGTGCGCGACCCACTGCTGGGTCCTGACCCACAGTTTGGGAACCACTGCAATAGAAGGTTCAACAGACAATCTAACCTGCAACACACACTCAGAGCGCAATCCTAAACAGCGCTGGATTGGCAAGGCCGGCCCGCCTGTGCCAAATTCTAGCACTGCTTGGGGAGGCTGGAGCCTCCCCACGGCAAGGGCACATTTGCGCCCTTACCGTAGGGGAGTCTCCAGCCTCCCCTATGCGCTCCTTGGATCTGCGCCTGCCAAACAGCAGACACAGAGCTGAGGAGACTGCGGGCTTAGGATTCGGCCTTATGGCTGAATCCCAAGCCTGCCCACGTCCCGCCTCCCATCCCCCAACCCCCGCCAATCCTGTGTCCGAATGGACACAGAGCCTCCTCTCACCGGCCGGCTTCGACCAATGCAAGGGAGGCTTGCCATTGGTGCTATCAGGCCGACGCTACTCATAGTGTCGGCTTGACAGCTGTAGCACTAACACGGGTGCCGCTTGGTGCCCCCATGTCGGAGCTAGTGATGTAGTGTTGCATCGACACTATGTGGGCAGTAGGATTGCTACACACACACACACACACACACACACACACACACACACACACACACA
>JAJKFI010000044.1:6452672-6471779 GCA_029204185.1 Lerista edwardsae | reverse complement strand
ACACACACACACACACACACACACACACACACACACACACACACACACACACACACACTTTCAGGAATACTATCAAAATTCTTTTTAACTCCCTGGGAAATGTCTGCAGATGTTTTGGCTGAGCAGGATACTTCCCCTTCCCCTCAAACAATGTTTTGCTAATCAACATTTGGTGGCCATCTTTGAATGTATCATGTGTCTGATAAGCTCAACCCCATGTTTACAAGATAGGTTGTTTTAGTGCTTTTCCAGGCAAAACTGTGGACTAATAAAAATCCAGAACAGTTTTTCCTACCTTTTTCTTTTTATAAACTAACCTCTTGAACACCTCAAATTGCTTTTTCTGCGTCATATGCAATGACTCACACACCCCAAGGTAATCTCCGGCCAGTTTCTTTAGTGGCATATTGAAGCTCTGCCCTTTTGGAACGGAAGTTGGCACTTAGTCAGCCTTTGTTATTGAAAACTGAAATCCTCTTTATCCTTGATACAGTTACATGGCAGGTGGAACAGCACATGAGATAAGTGAATCCCCCATGCCCTTGCCCATGTACCTCAAGGCTGACCCTGAGAATTCATCCTTGTGAGCTGTGGAAAGTTTGTTCTTCATACCAGGGAACTAGAAGGAAAGATACTTAACTGTTGCATAGGGTAGAGCACGTGCTTTGCATATGGAAATTTCCAGATGGGCAGTCCAATTCTGAGCTGTCCAGCTCCGAGTTATCCATTCAGCTCCGGGAGGAACAGTGATACCAAAATGGCTATTACTGCATCCTGCACAGGGGCTCCCTGAACCAAAGGCATCTTCTGTACATTGCCGTTGCTGCCTGCAATGGCTCTGATGGCAAGTGGGAATGGTCATTTACACACCACAGTGCAGTGCCTGCAGTACGTACCGCAATGACCACTTGACTATGCTACTGCTGTGAACTACTAGAGTGGCTCTCCTTCAGGGTTTTGATCCCTCTCCAGGGTTTACAGAAGATATATTTCTGAGCCAAGGGTTGTATAGACCTGAATGGATAAGTCTGAGCTGTTGCATGTTGGGTATCTGAGTGGGAACTTCATGTATGCCTTCTTGATTTCCATGGTGGAAGAAATGAGGGGTATATATTTAATGCATCAATAAATATTGCATTGGATACTCTTGTCTGTAGTACATCTATATATATAAAGAAGAGTGTGTGTGTGTGTGTGTGTGTGTGTGTGTGTGTGTTTCGCATAGGCTCCGCAATGCCTGGAGCGATCGGCACAAAACTTGGCACGCATACACCTTGCGGCCTGGCAACAAACACTGCGGGGGTCAGGCCCCCCTAGCACCCCCAGGGGTACGCAGGGGTCCCCACGTGAAAACGGTAAAAAACGGCCAAAATCGGCATCAAATCCACAGTTTCCGGGGTTGCCGAGATAAGCGGCGACGCTCCCGATGCCGTTGGAGTCCGGGTTCAGCCCCCCCCTCGACGTGGGGGGCAAGAAGGGGTGCGAAACAAAACATCCGCCATGCCCTGCTGGAACGCCTGGACCAATTGGCACCAAACTCGGCATGCGGAAGCCTAGCAGGCTGGCCACAAACACTGCGGGGGTCAGGCCCCCGTAGCTCCCCTGGGGGTGGGGGTATGCGGGGGTCCCCGCGTGAAAATGGTCGAAAATGGCCAAAATCGGTGTCGAATCCACAGTTTCCGGGGTCGCCGGGATGAGCGGCGATGCTCCTGATGCCGTTGGAGTCTGGGTTCGCCCCCCCCCCTTGGCGTGGGGTGCAAGAAGGGGTGCAAAACAAAACGTCCGCCATGCCCTGCTAGAACGCCTGGACCGATCGACACGAAACTTGGCATGCATACACCTTACGGCTTGACGACAAACACTGCAGGGGTCAGACCCCCCTAGCGCCCCAGGGGTGGGGGTACATGGGAGCCCCACATGAAAATGGTCGAAAACGGCCGAAATTGGCATCGAATCCACAGTTTCCGGGGTTGCTGGGACGAGCAGCGATGTTCCCGACACCGTCGGAGTCCGGTTCGCCCCCCCTCGGCGTGGGGTGCGAGAAGGGGTGCGAGACACAATGTCCGCCATGCCCCGCTCGAACGCCTGGAGCGACGCGCACCGAACCCGGCATGCACGTGCCTTGCGGCCTGGCAACAGACACTCCGGGGGTCAGGCCACCCTAGCGCCCCGGGGGGTGGGGGGCGTAGGGGGCCTGAAGTGAAGACGGCCGGAAATGGGCAAAATTGGCATCAAGTCCATAGTTTCCGGGGTCGCCGAGGCGACTGGTGACGCTCCCAACGCGGTTGGAGTCCAGGTTCGGCCCCCGTCGGCGGGGCGGGGTGAGAAGGGGTGCAAAACTCATAAACTGTGGAAGATCATTTTGTTACCCAGGCAACGCCGGGTAACAAAAAGCTAGTAAGAACATAAAAAAGCCTCAGTTGGTCAGGCCAAAGGCCCATCTAGTCCAACTTCCTGTATCTCACAGTGGCCCACCAGGTGCCTCACAGAGCGTACAAGAGAACAAGAGGCCTGCATCCTGTTGTCACTCCCCTGCACCTGGCGAAAGGAAAGTAACTTGTGTCTGCCCAGTTTCAAATAATGTGTTAGGTGAACATAATAACCACTACCCTACAGAAACTCCTATATACTAGGAGTACAAATGCATGTACGCACATGTGCACGAACGCTAAGGCACCATCCCATACACAGCCTGCCATGTCACCCACTGTAGTCACTAAGATGCATTTCGAATCGGTGGTATATTGTAGGGCGATCGTTTTTTTCTACTGTAAATTTGCCGCCAAGAAAAACACACACCACCTTCTGGACTGTTGAATCAGTAGAGGATGAGACTTTCCAGAATGAGAGGAAGTCACAGCAGAAGCAGAATTCAAGTGTGGATGACAGTGGAGGGAGGGAGGCTTGTAAATTTGTTTTTGGCAAGAGAATTGGAGCATGGAAAGCATTTCCCTGATTTTGTCTATGAAAGATTGGAGGGTTTGAGACAGACTGTGAAACGTCGGCTGATTTGAGACGGTTGTCGTGCAAGAGACAAAGTTTTCTCTCCCCCGATCTACTTTGCTCCTTTGTCCCCCATTCTCTTTTTCTCCTGGAGCAGCCCCTGCTTCGTATTCTTGACTGGAGCTTGTTTATTATGAGATGGGAAGTGGGGAACTAAATGGCACATGTGTGCACGCACTCACAGGCATGCACGCACACGCGCACACACACACACACACACAATCTGCTGCCTGGAGCAACTGCTTCCTGTTGCTCCACAAGAATGCTGGCCCTGCAAATGTTCGACCAGATGGGCAGTTTGGCTGGACATGGAGGCTGCCAAGAGCCTCACCAACATCTGAGCGGCATACACAGAATCAGGACTCCAGAAGGCAGTTCTGTTTTCAGGTCGGATCCCAAATCGAATCCAGACAGGCAGTTGCGTTCCTAGAGGTGGGGCGAAATGCCGAGTGTTGCAGGAGCCTGAGCTCTGGCGTAACACGGTCCCTTTCCCTCGCCTTCGGAGCCATTCGTGGCTCGGAGAACAAAGCCTCTGAGCCAGCTCTCCAAGCCACGAATGGCCCTGGAGGCTAGGGGGAGGGGCCTTTTTAAACAAGAGCTCAGGCTCCTGCAAAAGTTAGCGGGGAAACAGTGTAGGAACACCACTGCAGACAGATAGAATCCAGGTCAATTTGTCAGGTGATCCGTTGTCTCTTACATTACATTAGAAGCCACAGTTGTCTCCTACATTTCCGGGGATTCGAATGTATGTTGGCCATCTTTACATTTGCTCAGAGCACATCCCCTGCTGTAAACAAGCTCAATTAGTAATACCCAGGCGGCAAAAAGCACCGTGCAGGTGGATGCTCTAGAACCTCTTGCACGTGGGAGGGAAGTAGGACAGCTGCTTCCTTTAAACGACATTCCATTTAAGAAAAAAACACATACAGGGGGGGGGGGAAACCCATTGAACAAAGCCATTTGTGTGTTTGCTTTGCAGCAGAAAGCCCGTGTGTCCCAATGGACGTGCTTGGAAGGGAAACTGCCCTCGGGTATAAAGCGTTGCTCAACTACTGGATTGTTTGAATGAACCTGACAAGGACGGGTAGAGGCTTCCAGATTCAGTGAGCTCAAGCTGTTGCACTGACAAACGTTGTGGCCAATGTTCACAGGAGCCAAGATAACGGTTCCTCTGGAACTATTAATTTTCCCCTTCCTTGATTTTTTGGAGGATTATCAGAATTAAATCTTATAGCTGAGGGACAGGCTGTAAAGGGCTTGTTGTTCCCCCTGCTTTACGTTTCCTGTAAGTACACATGTGAAGGCCAATTCTGTCCATGAGTTGACATAATATGCATTTTTTTTCTTGTCACAATAGTGATATATAATTTTTTTCACAGCTGACTTCCAAAAGGGTTGCATGGATTTAGCAGAAATTAGTTGATATTGAATAATCTCTGTACCTATTAGAATTTATAGCCTTCCTCTCTCCTTCACAAAAAGAGCTGCAAAGCAGCTAAACAACAGGCAGCTGGAGTAGAATGGCAATTACTTCCTCCTTAAGAGGAATGGTGATCTGCAGTGATTGCGACTCAGCAGTGATGGTGCTTCAGGGTTCATGCCACGGCGGTTCTTGTGAAGGGGGCTTCCCCTCGGAAAGGGAACAAACATCCCCTTCTCCCAGGGAGATTCCAGCAACTGCCTTGCTGCTGCTGGATGCAGGGGTAGCCTTTTGGCTACCGCTGCAACCGCGTGCATTGGAAAAGGCAGGAGATACCCCAAGGAGATAGGGAATGGTATCAGCAGTGGTCCCTTGTCCAAATAAGCCAGGGATTACAGGGTTAACCCCCAAGGTCTTTGCCTGCAGCAGGAACACAGCTGCAGGCTGATGAGGGCCCTGGCTAGGAAGGGTGATTAGTACAGGTGCAGATGGGTGTGGCGGATGAATTAAAGCCTGCCCAGCAACAGACACCGATTGGCCTGCCTCAGTATAAAGTTGGAGGTAAGTAAGTAAGTTAGCACCAGGTAGGTGCAGCACCGGGCAGGTGAAGGAAGGAAAGTGGCAGTGGACTGATGGATTGCTGGATGGACTGACTGACTGAAGGACTGTTGGATGGACTGACTGGATACTTGGTTATTGGAACTGTGAGTGGGTTCCTGTGGTGCCTTGGTTGGAGAGTTGTTGTATGGCTGCCACGCCCCTGGAGCAGTGATGTCATTCAGGGGGAACGGACCAGAATGGGCGTTCTGGATCCTAATGGGCTCCGAGGCTTTTGTTTTGTGTTTTTTTTTTCAACCTTTGAATTTGAACTCAAAAGTGAGTTCCTGTTCCTAAATCATTTGAATAGCACCACTGCCCTGGAGCCACCGAGTGGAAGAGGCAGGTGTGGCTTAGGCAAGCTGACTGCCTATTGTTTGGTGGTGGGGTTTTGTAGTGCCAAGTTAGACTTATGGGATCTTGAGCTAAGCCAGTGATGAGGGCAGCCTATAGGAGGCTGGCCAGCCGTTGAATCCAAGCAAGGCTGCTGGAATAGCGGCGGCCTAGTGGGTGAAGGAACCCCCTCCCTCTTGCCTATCTCTGAGGCTGCTTAAAGGGGAAATGAGTCAGCCTAGTGTGGGCATTGGGGCCCTCGGGGAGGCCCAGCAGGGAGAATTTGGCAGAACACTGAGGAAGTTAGGTCGTTCAGGATTGGGCTGTTAGTGGTTGCCCAACCTTCTAGTACAGGTTGGGAACCACTGAATTAATACATAAATTAAAAACCAATGCAGAATTATGTAAACCAGACAAAAATACAGAAACCCTTAAGAAAGAATAAAAGCAAGAGGGAAAACCAGCAGTACATTTACCAGCAGCCACTGGGTTACCAAATTCTAAAGTACAAGAACATTACTATGCTACTGAAACCAGTCAATGGTGGGGCCAGCTGAGCGTTCTCAGAAAGAAATAGAGACATCTGCTCAGGATCATTAAAAAGGGAGGACTGAGAGTGCAATCCCAGCCTGGAGTTAGGCTGGCACAGTTAGGCCAGCAAAGTTTGGCCGGCACAAGGGCCACTGTAAAGTACATTTGGACCACGCTTGAAGTCAGGGAGGATGGTGAATGTCTGTGTGCTGGCCAATCTGACTCCGAGAGTGGTCCAAACACGCCTTACAGTGGTCCTTGTGGTGGCCAAACTTTGCTGGCCTAATTGAGCTGGCCTAACTCCAGGGTAGGATTGCACCCAGCAGTGTTATGCTGCCGGAACACTGGGCAGGACATCCGGGTGATTGACAGCCTGCCTGTCGCGTTCCTCAGCGTTACGCCGTTTGCGTAACGTACGCAAGCAGCGTAATTGGTTACGCAAACGGCATAACGCTAAGGAACGCGACAGGCAGGCTGTCGATCACCCGGATGTCCCGCCCAGCGTTCCGGCAGCATAACACCGCTGATTGCACCTTTAACGAGAAATGAACATGCTCAGGTACATTATTTTACAATTAACAATTTTTTTACTCATTGAGGAATTTTACAATTTTTGCAGGCCTTGTTGGTTATCCCAACCATCTGAAGTATGGCAAGTAGGTTTATGAAGCAGAGCTTTTTGTGGCACATTGGCCAGACTGAACGCCCGCCCCAGCCACCCAATTCATATGCCTACTTTGTTGCTGCATTCTAGCAAAGGGGCTAAAATCTGGATCTTGAAGAAAGCCTTTGGACTTATACTGTTGAATTGTCTTTGACTCTTGCTTGTTCTGCCCGTTTGTTGACTGTTTTTCGTATCTGCTTCTCTGGAATGATCGTGTCAAAATTCAAGCATGTCGTGTTATTAACAGAAAACATAAAGGTTTAAAATGTTTTTGTTAAAGCAGCAGGGTATGAAAGCTTTCATAAATAAATACAGCAGAATAAAGCAAAACTGTGACATCTTGCCTAATTTAGGCCACTGTAACTAGGCAGAGAGGAATGACACACAGGCCAATTAGCAAGTCTCTGAGTCTTCTTCTTTTTGTTTCCTAGTGGGGTTCCTGTTCCTTTTAAAGCTGTATAACAGGTAGAAATTCAACAGCTGGACCATTTTCCCCATAGCCTGGAAATGCATTGCTGGGAAATATGCGGAAATGTTGCCACTTCTGCAGCTGCTAAAGGCCTAGGAGAAATATCTTGGTTTTTTCCCAATGGGAAAACATCCAGCTTTCTTCTTCTTTTTTATTATTATTATTTGTAGGATGTTTTTAAAACATTGGCAGCATGCAATTTGTACGAGAAATTTGTATGAGGAAAAGAAGGCCAGAATAACAATCAGCATTATTGAGTATTATGTACCTCAGTGCTCCTCTAACTGGTGGGTCACAGCCTACCAGCCTGAAAGGCAACACCCTATTTTCCTTTTAGGGGCGGGGAAAGGGAGAAAGCAGTGATACAATCCCTGCAATCGTGCCACTGTTTTGGCAGGCGTGTCCTACACATACCATGTGATCATGCCGGCCCATGGGTGGGGGGTGCGGGGAGCCCCAGGGAAGCTTCAGCAGGAAGTGGTTAAGCCAGAAGTGGTTTGCGATCACAATTTTTACTAACAGAGGCGTATCTAGGGTATAACGTGGGGTGGTAAGAGCCATGGGCGCCATTTCTTGGGGGCGCCTGATGGCCCTCAACCCCCCCCCCACGCAGCGCCCCAGAAGACGCACACTCCCCCGCTTGCCGAGCAGGGAGACACGCGGTTTCTCCCTGCTGCCACTCCGGCCGGAATGTCAGCGGAAGGAAGCTGTGCCCCAGGGGGAACACGTGCGTGCCTTCCCTGCTCCGCCCCACCCCCGATCCCCGGCCAGGAGGAACCATGCTTCCGTGGTTGGACAGCCAGGGACGCGCGGTTCCTGCTGGCTGGGGATTGGAGCGAGGGAAAGCTGTGTCTCCCCCCCCCCCGCCTCTGATCTCCGGCCAGGAGGAACCACACCTCCATGGCAGGACAGCCGGGGATCAGAGGCGAGGGAATGCACACATCTTCCCCCCGCCTCCGATCAGGCAAAAATGCCCGATCAGAGGCCGAGGGAAGGCTCGCACCTCCTCCCCTCCAACCAGGGAGGCGCAGTTTCTCCTGGCCGGAGGCCAAGGGTGTGTGTGGCTTCTCTCTGCATGGAGAGACGTCACACCCTTCAACGTCATGACGTCACAACGTTCTGACATCATGACGTGCCATGGGCGCAATTTCGCACTGGTATGCCTCTGCTAACAGAGAGGCTTGGGGAGCCCCAAGGAAGCTTTCCCAGGACTCTCTGCACCCCCCGTGGGCCAGTTCAATTGTAAGGTATGCGTAGGACCAAAATGGGGGTGCAATCCCAGGGATTGCATCGCTATTGAAGCCCTGCCCCCACAAGAACTTACATTGTCTTCTTCTCCCAGGGAAAACTTTGAAGATCACCAATGCACAGCCTCCCTCCCCCAGTTCCTCCCACTGACCCACCCTCCCTCCACCCAGAACCACCCTTGCACCAGCGTCGGCCCGAAGGTAGCATTGGCCCAAGCTGGTAGCATCAGCCCGAGGGCTGTAGCACCAATTGGCACCCCTGCGTCAGCGCTACTGACTTTGCATCAGCGCTACAATGTAGCAGCGACGCAACATGGGGTATAGGATTGTGTCCTCAAGCAGTTGCAACATTTATGCCTGTACAATAAAAGAAAGCAAAAATGTAATGGTCCCAGGCACTAATCCAGTGGTCAGGGAACAGGGGTAAATTACCCCAAATGGGGTAAAAATGAAATTCCTGGGGGTAATGGACGGTCGTGCTGCTGAGACACAGCCGGGCATGCATATGAATCTATATGCATGCCCGGCTGTGTCTTGGCAGCGCGACCGTCCATTACCCCCGTTCCGGTTCCGTCGCTGGCTGGCTGGCTCCGTTTTGTTTTGTGTGTTTGTTTTGCTCCGCCCTTTACAACTTCATATTTACATAGCATTAATTAACCTCATTAATTAATCAAATAAAAAGCAATGGGTTCCAATATGTAATTTTTTTTCTTCTGTTCTGGCGGCGGGGGGGGGGGTAACGTTGGCGTATCTAAATATATTTGGGGGTAAAAGGTAAAAAAGTTCCCTGACCCCTGCACTAATCTGTGAGAAGGGGAATGTATCGCGGCTGTCCAGGAATTCAGACAGGCTGTTCCCTAGTTCTGCAAAGTTCTTCAACAAGAGGCCAAGGATTCAACCTGGAACTATCTGTGTACAAAGCTTTGAACTTCTCCCAAGGGAGAAAGACACAGATCAGAAGCCAGACTCATACAGATGGTCAATGGGCACACAGACAAATTTGCGTAGAACGGGATTAAGGCCAACTTGCATAAGTATGCATGCTTACAACCCACATAATTCTTATATATGGCCCATACTTCCATTTTTGCATGCAGACTTGTATGCCAAATGAGACTTTTAATAGATGGAAATCATGGGCAGGGCCAAAGGTGAGATCTTCATTGTTCCCAGGGCCACTGGTGCCCCATGCAGGGTGCTCGCATGGGGCACCCACCCTTCCTGTGCTGGCATACCTGTCAGTTAGGGTTGAGTCCTTAAGTGTACGTTTTGTATTGATACGTGGATGTCCAACTTTCACCTCACTTGTCGCCCCCGCACCCGCCCGGACGCCCGCTGCTGGAGAGAAGGGGCTTACTGGACGGGTGACGGAGGACGTCGGGAGGCCTCTGCCTGGCCTCCGGGATTGCCCCGAGGCCCCGCAGCCGCCGCTCAAGCGCCCGTTGCGGCGTGGGACCGCGGAACCCCCACGGCTCCCACCATGCTGCCGGGCTGCGCCCCGCCTCCTCGCCGCAAGCCCAGCCTCGGGAACGGAGGCCAAAGGACTGCGGCGAGCTCGGCCGGGGAGACGGGGCCTCGCAATAGGCCCGGGCTCCTGGAAAGCGAGGAGACCGGAGGGGGCGGGCCCCGTCCGATCGCCCGGGAAATTCAAAAGGGGTCTGGGAGAGCTGGAGGGAGGGCACGCTTCCCTCCAGCTCAGCAGCACAGGAGGAGGCAGGGCTCCTTGGGAGGAGTGCGAGCCTGCTCCTGGAAGCCCCCGGGGGACTGGGAGCAACAGGCGCTCTGCACCTCTGCCTTCCCCCGAGCAGTGGGGAAGGGAACTGGGCACCAGCAGGGCAAGCAGGGACGCAGTCCTACCACTTGGACCCCCTGCCGCTCCAATCACCAAGGGGCAAAGAGAGGGCACCGGGAAGCCTGCGGGGGGGTCCAGCGCCCGGCTCCAACACAAGACGAAGATAAGGGATCCTCAACCCTGGCATCTTCGAGACCCCAAGGTGACTTCTCCGGAGCAAAGCATTGGGAACAGCTCCGCCGGGGACACCCGGAACATCCTTGGACCCAGACGCACTGGGTCAAGTCCGTGCCTGCCAGGCACCCAGCGAGTTCCGTCGCAGATCTTGTTAAGGACTTGGGGGAAGGAAAAGATAAGGAGAGGGGAAGAGAGTGCCCGTGACGTAACGTGGCACTCATGAATGTAAAAGCCTTGACCAAATTAAACAAGCTTGCTAAAACTCATTCTCTGGCCTCTCGCCTCTCTGTGGTCCGGTTGGACCTAGCGGTGCGGCGATCCCGCTATACTCCCCCTCCGCCCACCGTCCGTCGAGGCAGCGCCGCCACATCACTGCACAGCCCAAAGCACTGTGGATGAAAATTTCACCTATCTCAAATGATTTTTCAGTGGTATTCAAACTGTGGGTCGGGACCCACTTGGTGGGTCGTGACCTGATGTCAGGTGGGTCGCGGAAAGCTGGGAGCAGCCATCTTGGAAATTGCAGACCTTACTCACTCCTTTTGTGAGTGTTTGTCCTAATCCTTCTTTCTGTCAGGGATGTTTCACGGTTGTACAATTGCTGCAGTCCAAGAATGCCAATTTGCATTTCAGGAGTGTCATTTTATTGTGTTACAATGACAGCACTTCCTGCCTGATGATGTCACTTCCTGCCACAACATCACTTCCAAGTTAATGACATCACTTCGATGATGTGCCATTCTGAAAAGTGGGTCCCGATCTAAAAAGTTTAATACCACTGATTTATATTTTTGTGCAATTGCTCTCCTGTAGCCTCCCTTGGATTTCAATTCATTGCACACTTAAGGGTAAGCCTCACAGAGTTCTGAAAACATTCATAGGATGAGGCTATATACCTCTCCCTCTCCAGTGATAAAATACAAAAAAGCAGATAACATTCTTATGATTTCACTATGCATTACAAGGCTTTGTGAGCAGCTGTCAATCACATATACCTTGCAGTAGGCTTTTGATATGCTTCTATCCACACAATGGTTTCATTATGAGATGAAAATGCAGACTCTTGTAAGATGCAGAGCTGGTCAAAAAGCTATACTTTCCAACACTTTCCAAAGCTACTGATGATTCAGGGATCATTGTTAAACTGGGAAGAGGTAGCAAGCAGAATTGATACCAGCAAATGTCCTGGGTTCCTTCAACTTCAACAATTTTGCTAATGCGTATAAAGGAATAGTAGTGAAAAAGCTTGTCAAATTAGGAGCAGATATTAAAGGAATTTCAAAAGCCATTGATGCCACTTCCCATTTAAAATAACTTTGATAAATTGCTATACTCAGTGGAAAATAGCATGCCATTAATCAAAGGCAAAAGTAAAGTTTCACAATGTAGATTTTTTTAAAAATGTGCATACACAAAATGGGGCATGACGACAATGCATTATAGTCTAGTCCAGTGGTTCCCAAACTGTGGGTCAGGACCAGTGGTGTCATCCAAATGATTTAGGAACAGGTACTCACTTTTGATTGGCACTTGTCGGGGTCCGCCCACCGGAAGTGATGTCATAAGCCGGAAGTGATGTCATGATTGTTGCCATGGATGTGATCATGTTTGTAATAACTTCAGCTTGTAGTTAGTGTTGATTTAACTTCTATTGCTTTGCTTTCTAGAGATGTGTATAGACATATTTTGCTTCAACTGTTCCCTGGTTAAATAGCAGGCTAGACTGTACTAGACTGCGCGGCTGGAGGGAACGGGAGCCCCAGGCAGCCTACCTTCTCACACTTGCTGCCTTATTCCCGGGTCTCCCTCGCTGCTGCTGCTGCTGCCGCTGCCGCCGCCTCCGGTCCTCTCGCTCCGCTGCTGCCGCTGCTGCCGCTGCCGCTGCCACCACCACGCTGCCTGCCTGCCTGCCTCCTCACAGAAAGTGCAGGCAATGGCTGCGGGCGTGCAATACGCATGCGCAGCTGCTGAGCCAACCAGCCGATGGGGCCAGCTTCGAGTGGGCGGGGCCAGCTCAACTTCTAGGAACCGGTACTCGCGTAGTGGTGCGTAGTGGGTGCATGACATCACTGGTCAGGACCCACCAGTGGGTTGCAGGCCAATTTCAGGTAGGTCGTGAAGCACCTAGAGCCGCCACTTTGAAAATATGGGAAGATGGGATGCTGGAAAGGGGGAGGGGCTGTGTAGTTGTTTTGCTTATATAAAGGCTGTAAATAGGCTTTTTTTCTTTCTGATTCACTTTGCTCTTGGAAAGTGGTTGAGAAATAACCCAACTTCTTGCTGCATTCTCAGGAAAGCAGCAGGCTCTGGCATCACAATGATGGCACCTCCGGGCGTGACGTCACTTCTGGTAGGTCCTGGACAGACTGTTATTCTAAAAAGTGGGTCTTTGAGAACTATCGTGAGCAGTCATTACTCACTTGCATTAGCCTAAAGTGCAAACACACACACACAAAAGCCCAAATGGCTTTGGCTTGTTGAAAGTTCTACACTAGTTACACTTCCCTCAAGCACAGTCCATCAAAAAGAACACAGAAAATCTGCACAGTGACAAATGCATCAGCATGTTGTGGGCTGCATCGGGTGCACTCAGAGCAGCCATGAAAAAAGTGATGGACAGGAGAGAAAGCCAACAGGGCAGATTCTAGTGAGCTGCATTTCACTAACTGGCAGGTCACTAGCTTACCCGAGAAGGCCTGATTGGTGGAGCCCTGAAGAGGCAAGTGGGGTTGCAAAAAGCAGTGCAAAAGTGCTGCTGCTAAAGTGCAGTGCTAAAGTGCAGTGGCGGCCAAGAGAGGCAGCATAGAGATGCTTGATGAGATCAGCAAAGCCCATGTGGCCAAGCAAAGGGTAGATGCCACCTCTGGAAATATCAATGATCCACAAAGCGATCCTAGCTAAGCCCTTTAGGTGCCCTACCTGGAGAAACACTGCCCTTGACTTAGGAGGCTCTATTAGCTATCATGGTAATTGCTAAAGGCAACATTAAGGTAGAGGGGCACATTCCAGATTCTCTACATAAAAAGTGGCACATGGTGTTTTGTGGTTGACCACCCATGCTCTAGCCCACAGTGCTCCGGACTCCATCCCGCAGGCCGGATCTGCCTCCCATCTTACCCATTCCCCGGGTGAATGGCACCTACCGTTCTGCCCGGGAGCCACTGTGAAGCCCCCCTGTGCACCACCCAGAGTTGCTCCAGCAGCTGCTTCTGGGTTCTACCAACCCAGCAAGCTGTGCACCTGGATTTCCAGGCAGACTCTTGCTCTAGCCCAGGGGTGTCAAACCAAAGGGTGGCCATCCCATTACCTAGATAGGCCAGCGAGTGAATCCAGGGGGCGGGGTTAGCTGTGACGTAAATATACCCACAACAATGCTGATTCCAATGATTTCCAATGGGTTTTCGCATGATGTTTCGGGCTGAATCGTTTACTCCTGAAACAAAAACTTACCAAAATAACAACGTGTGATCGTGGAGAAACATCAGTGGTAACCTAATTATGAGTTAATATGCAATTCCAAGGTTTAATTCCGCAGAATTATATTACTGAACATACCAGTGGCTGTGAAGGGGACTGAGGGAAGGAAGGGGCGTGGCCCAATCACAAGGCGCTTGCTGATTGGACGCTGGGAGGAGGGAGGAGGGATGGGAAAGGGGAAAAAGGGGCGGGGTTATACCCAGAAGCTTCAAGTATGTGACATCATGCCCTCTCTATGTATAATAACTCTATGTGTCAAACTTGTTTCATACAGTGGGCCGAATAGGAAGTGATGTCATTAAGCAGGTCACGACCAGAGGGAAAGAAGTATGTTTTTTTTTCTTACTTAGCAACTCGTTCACTGCAAACAACAATACAAAATACACACACCTTGATCATATTGTCAAGATACGGAAGAGTCCAATTATCATGGGCTGCCCTTTCAGCACTGATAGCAGTGCTGGAGCCTAAGGGCCAAATAAAGAACTTCCGTGGGCCATAACCTGCCTCCAGACCTTACGTTCGACATCCCTGCTCTACTCTCTGATGTATCAGTGAACGATTACTGCTAGTGGCTCTAAAATGTCTTAGAGATCACAGTATATATGGGAAATAGAAGCATATCTAGAAAAGTATCTGAATCTGCAGAAATAATGAGAGTGGGGGGAAAACCATTATAAAAACACAGATCAAAATGGTGCTTCTAACAGTTGTACAACTGATAGAAATTCAGCATCTTCACATCAGGAAAATCTTTACCAAAAAAAAAAAAAAGTTTTGTTTGTCTCCCAGCAGTTAAAGCCACAGGATTACCATCAAAAACAAAACCCCGGCAAACTGAAAATGAGAGAAAATGAGAGGAAGAGGGAAAGGAGGGAGGAGATACAACTGGATGGAAAAATGACTGCATTCAAACGAGGTAGGGCCGCAGGGAAAGAGATTTTGAGAAAATTATATTGGAATAATTTTTTGCAATTAGTCAGGGCTATTAAACTTTTTTTTAGTCATCTTTGTTTGTATTTTAGACCCTTCCCTCTCGTTTCTGTTTTTAATGACAAGGAAGAAGACAAATTGAGAATGGTTGAGTGCCGGAGGGGAAATGCTGGAGATATAAACACCTAATAATGAATTTCCTGAATGTGCAATATAACCAGGAGCAACTGGACAAGATTAGTATTACAGTTTTCATCTCCAACTGCTTTGTGAAAACAGAGCTGAAAGACATCACTGGGTGCGGGAACAGACTTCTGGAAACCTGCTTTTGTATTTAACAAGGTGGAAAGCAATATTGTGTTCGCATATCTTCTGTTGACAGGGTGTTGGGACTTAAATGATAGATCCAGAAGAAACTAGGGGGGGGTTTCGATTGCATATGATTTGAAAAAATCTGAAGAGATGGTACGTATATGAGACCTTGTGATTTTAAGAAAGCTATGGAAGTGTACATTTGACCACAAGCAGTCAAAATTATTTTTGTATATTTATTTATTTATTTATTTATTTATTAAAATAAATAAATTTTAATAATTTAAATATTATTAATGTGTGCAGCACACATTAATTAAAATGTGCACAATTAATTAAAATGTGCAGCTCAGAGGGTTCCCAAAATGGTGTACCGTAAAAGAGCAAAAATTACATAAAAATAACAAACATAAAAATAACATCTTCACGATTAAATACAGCAGCACCGTGCACAAAAGCAAGATCAGTGACAGAAATCAGCAACCACAACAAGACCATGCCAATCAGGAGGAGGGTTGAATGTTATTGAAGGCCAGTCAAAATAAGATAATTTTCACTAGACATTGGAAGGTCGGGGAGCAAGAGCTGTCTACTGCTTGTCACAAGGTCATCGTGTTCTTTGAAAAAATGCTGATGATAGGATAGGATTAGGTCATTATCCAAGACTGTTAGAAGAAAGGGTGGACTGGAAATATGGAAACAAAGCCTGCTGATATGCATATGGAATGTATTGGTATTCAGTAGTAGCGTAGCGGCAGTGTGCTAAGTACTGCAGGTGACGCAACATGCTGTATAAGCAGCCTATCCCACTCGCCACCAGAACTATTCTAGGCAGTGATGGCAACCCACAGGTATTCGACAAACCAAATGGCTTGTCTCCTGCATGTTGCTGTCACTGCCCAGAATGGCTCTGAAGGTAAGTGGAATGGGCCCTCTAAAACAGTGTGTTGCAGCACCTGCAACACCTACTGTTTTGCCTCCATTGTAGCTACACTACCGAGGGCACAGTCCTAACTTAGACCATCCTCCCTCTGCACCTCCTCATTCCCCCACCCAGAATAGCCAAACTGCCACCGTCCTTGGCGCACCTGAGTCAACACTGCTGCCTGCTTCGGCCCAGTGACAAAAGTGCTGGGCCAACTCAGTGGACCTGTGTCAACCCCTCATGGGCCTTGGATTGTACTGCCCTTTTATTTATACCAGAATGATGGCAGAGTTGGGTAGGGGGATCACTTGGAAAGTTGAATAATTGGCTTCACCAAATACAGGCATGCCCTGGTATCCACTGATTCAATATTCATGGTTTCAGTTATCCACATATACCATGGATACTGGGAAACCTACTAAATACTACATAGATAAAAGTAAAAGTAAAGGTTTCCCCACAACTGAATGGTCTAATCATGACCAACTGTAGGGGGCAGTGCTCATCTCCGTTTCTAAGCCGAAGAGCCAGCGTTTGTCGGCCGGTCGCATGACTATACGCCGAGGTGCACGGAACGCTGTTACCTTCCCACCTATTAATCTACTTGCATTTTTACATGCTTTCGAACTGCTAGGTTGGCAGGAGACTAAATAGACAGGGGAACGTTAAACAATTCTCTCTTTTAAAAACCTTATTGCAGGAAAACCACTACAATAAGACATCCCCAGTATCTACCATTTCAGGTGCTCATGGTGGGGTGCAGAATGGAATCCCAGCAAATAGGGGGGCATGCCTGTAAAGGGAAGAAAACATGCCTTCTGTCAGTCTCCACAGTATGTAACCTAGTTTAACCTTACATCTTCCTCCATCAGGTATCTATTTTGCTCTCTCTCTCTGAGCAAAAAACACCTGCTTCTTCTTCATACAGAGCCATTCATACAGAATGAATGAATTCATACAGAGCCATGTGCTCTGTATGAATCATACAGGTCTATTCATACAGAGCCATGTGCATTTTATTCCATCTTTTGTTGGTACCCAGACAAAAAGAAAAAATAACTGTAGTGATATAGACATAAACTTGGTCTGATTTGGTTTTTGCTGGGCTATTGGAAGACTGCTGAGGTTGATGTTATATTTACTCACTCAATGAGAGTTCCATTTTCCAAGCGCAGGCCCATGACTGACTCATCTGGTTGTTTTCATGTCCTACCTCTGCAGGGCTTAGTCATGATCACAATTTGGGATTTTACCGCAAGGTATTCGTCATTAGAAGTCTGGGTGCTCCACCTATTCATGTTTGCCTATCAGTCACCTTCACCTCTGCTGGGATGCACTGAAAATAGAGCCAGAAGGGAAAAGAAACACTGTCAGGATGATGCTATTATAAAATCTATTTAGAGCAAAATCCTAACCTGGAGTTTGGCCGGCACAAGGGCCACTCTAAAGCACGTTTGGACCACTCTCAGAGACAGGGAAGATGGTGCACATCTGTGTGCTGGCCTCCCTGGCTCCAAGCATGGTCCAAACATACTTTATGGTGTCCCTTAAGCTGGCCAAATTTTACTGGCCTAACTGTGCTGGCCTAACTCCAGGTTAGGTTTGCACTCTTAAACCTTTTAATGGTCTAGAGCAGTGGTATTCAAACCTTTTAGACCGGGACCCACTTTTTAGAATGGCACTCGTGTTGGGACGCACCAGAAGTGATGTCATGAACCTGGAAGTGATGTGGCAGGAAGTGAGATGATCAAGCAGGCAGTTCTGTCATTGTAACATACTGACATGACACTCCTGAAATGCAAATTGGCATTCATACAATTGGACTACTGCAACTGTATAACCATGAAACATCCCTGACAGAAAGCAAGATGAGGACAAAATATTATGGGAAAACACTGAACTAAAAACAAAATGTAATAAAACACCTCACTTGAAAATTCAAACTGTTAACACTCACAAAAGGAATATAACAAGAGTAAGGTCTGCAGTTTCCAAGATGGCTGCTCCCAGCTTTTTGTGACCCACCTGACATCAGGTCATGACGCACCAAGTGGGTCCCAACCCACAGTTGGTCCCAACACTGGTCTAGAGCAGCGTTTGTCAAGGTGGGCTCCTAGGACCCTTGGGGCTCCCCGAGACTCCTTCAAGGACTCCAAGAGCACAGCATTAGTGGCCGCCATCTGCGTGGCACTGTGCCCCTCTGCACATGCACCAGTGCTCTGGGGATCCCCAAGTCTCAATGCGTGCACTGGTCAGGCTCCTTGAGTGTCAAGGGAGCCTCACCAAAAGATTTGAGAACTGACAGTACGGAGGATTTACATAGAGTAAGACATAAAATAGGTAGTTAACATCCAGCCATTAAATGGATACATCTTCAGTATGTGGTGGCCATCAAGCCTTGGGCATGTGAGCCCACAAGGCAAAGAATCGATCCTCTGGCTAGCACCAAAGTGCCTTGAGCAGCCTCCTAGTGAGAGGCAGCTTCAGGCTTCCTCTTTCCATACGATACGTCTTCTTCCTCTCCCCAGGCATTGCAGTCTGAAGGTTTTCATGGGCCCCCGTCACCATCACGTTTATGTCAGAAAACAATCTGGTCTTGATGCCTTTAAGAGGGGATTGGACGGATTTCTGGAGGAAAGGTCCATCGTGGGCTATAGGCAATGATGGATTGTGCAACCTCCTTACAAAGGTGGTGGGCTACTGGTACCGGGTGCAAGGGAGTGGCAACAGGATGCAAGCATCTTGTTGTCTCATGCCTCCCTGGGGCACCTGGTGGGCCGCTGTGAGATACAGGAGGCTGGACTAGATGGGCCTTTGGCCTGATCCAGCAGGGCTCTTCTTATGTTCTTATGTTCTAACCAAAGTGGATTCTACGTACCCCATTGCTGTGCTTGTGCCCAGACAGTTTTGATGTTCAGTGGGGGTGGTTGCAGGTGCAGTGGGGAGTAATTCCAGGTCTTTAGGACTAAGGAAAGGTTGGGCTCTTCCATGACAGAGAACTCCCCAGGTAAGCTGGAGCCCAGAATTTCGCACAGCCTCTGTCACACCTGAATTTGCCCTTTTCATTGCAGCGGTTGATGTTTTGAGTGAGCTTTTTGCAGTGATCTTCCCCAAAATTTCTTTTGACTTTTGATCTCTGTGAAAGTTGATGCAAAGCCCTATTCCATTTAGTACAGAGGGGTGTGTGTGTGTGTGTGTGTGTGTGTGTGTGTGTGTGTGTGTGTGTG
>JAJKFI010000044.1:6441589-6452662 GCA_029204185.1 Lerista edwardsae | reverse complement strand
GTGTGTGTGTGTGTGTGTGTGTGTGTGTGTGTGTGTGTGTGTGTGTGGTTTGTGTACACACTACTACATCGTTACATGTTGTTTCCTACTTCCCCGAGTGGCAAGCAATTTATTTATGTAAACATATGTATCTCCAAAGGATCGAGGCAGCTCATAACAGAGGTTCAAACACACAGAAAAACACCAAAAACAACAGCAAAGCATGCAACCAGGGGACTACAAGCAGTGATGGGATCTGGAAATAAGGAAGTGGAACGCTGGGCAGAACTTACGCGTGATTGGCTGCCCGTCCGTTCCGTTCCGCAGCTGCCCTGGCCTCGGGGGGGGGCCCTCCTCGCCAGGGGGGGCGGGGGGCACGTTGGGTGCCTGGGCGAGCAGCGGTGGGGGCCCCCCCCGAGACCAGGGCAGCCGCGGAACGGAATGGACGGGCTGCCAATCACGCATAAGTCCCGCCCAGCGTTCCGCTTTCTTATTCCCAGATCCCACCGCTGACTACAACCCAGGGGCATAGCTAAAGAACTGCAAGGGGGTGCAATTGCACTGGGCAACAAGCTTTATTGGGCAACAACCTGAGCTTGACACTAATAATAATAATAATAATAATAATAATAATAATAATAATTGTATTTATATACTGCCTTTCTTAGGTCACCAGATTTCTCTAATGACTACAACTCAAGGCGGTTTACATAGGCAGATTTTATTCAGAAACCCAAAGGTTTTTCCAATTTTTACAGAAATGTTCTATCTTGCAAGAACTACACACATACAGATGGATCTTTCTGGACTTAGTCCTTCTTTCTGGCCACCCATTTGTCTTCTTGCTGGCTGATAAGCGGCTTCCCTGCTCCCACCAGAGAAGCAGCTGACTTCGGCACAACTCCCCCTCTCACAAGGCAGCCAGAGACAGCTCAGCTGTTAATCAGTCGCAATTTACAAGGTCTGCCGCTCACAGAGACTTCAGGTAGTCCCGAACTGGCGCCCTTCAGATCTTCAGCTCTTATCTTCAGGCAAACGGAGGCCTTAACCCTCTTGACTAAATCTTCTGCCCTAGTGGCCAAAATTGTGAAACCTTGGTCTGAATGAATAATATCATCATATTATTATATACTATTATATATATACCATTATATACGGTGGGGAATTTAATGCAGAATGCAGTGAAACAAACCGGAGTGTAATATCTTTACCCGATCAAACATTATGGCCAAAAAAAAAAAGCAGAAAACGAAAACACAACAGCCATGTAAAAATAGTGGTTTGTTAACATTACAGTTTTTAGGAATAATACTGTCATGTTATAGATTATTTGATGCAAAATTTCATGCAGAATGAAATGAAACAAACTGGAGTTTAATATCTTCAGTCTATCAAAACTTACGGCCAAACCCCCAAGAAAATGAGAATGCAACTGTGCTTCTCACCCCCTGTTGTGACGTCACTTCTGGGGCATCATTTTGCCCTCTGCACAGGGCTACCCCTCCATAAGCAATGCCAGTGCTACAAATCAGTATCCAGCAAACTGAGAGCGCAAACCTAACCTGGAGTTAGGCCGGCACAGCTAGGCCAGCAAGGTTTGGCCGGCACAAGGGACACTGTAAAGTATGTTTGGAATCTGTAAAGTATGACTCGGGGTCAGAGAGGCCAGCACACAGATGTGCGTCATCCTCCCTGACTCTGAGGCTGCAATCCTATGCACACTTTCCTGGGAGTAAGACTCATTGAACTCATTTGGCCTTACTTCTGAGTAGACATGCATAGGATTGGGCTGCCAGAGTGGTTCAAATATGCTTTATAGTGGCCCTTGTGCCGGCCTAACTCCAGGTTAGGATTGTGCCCTGAGAGAGGGGAAAAAACCCTTTCTTCAGTAGTAGGAAGCAGAGTGAGCTTCCTGCAGAAGGGAATTCCACAAAGAGGGACCTTCCACTGAGCGATAGCCCTTCTACATGCCCCCATTAGCCATGCCTCTGACAGATGGGAACATGCAGGAGCTCCCTGGATCTCAGGAAGACATCAGGAAGACATGAAACATCAGGAAGAGCAGTCTTTTAGGTACTTAGGTACTGTTTCAGCACCTTGAACGATGCCCAAAAGCTACCTGGCAACCAATGCAACCAGAATGACAGGGGTTATTAATCCCTTGTTAATAATCCCGGGGCCGCGGATTCTGTTGCAGTTGTATTGGTGGAGATAAAACACCATTTGTGCAGATAGGAAGGTTTGCACGAAGCGAGTATTCAAAAGCCAACGAACAGTTTTATTTCAGGAAAACGTAATACATCTTTGTAGGAAAGGGTGGGTGTCACGTGTTCCGCTCCATTGTCTGTACATAGTGTTTGGGGTCTCCACTGAAACTTGTGGCTCACCATGACAACATCGTCTTTCAGTTTCTGCAAAACTGATGGGTTTTACTTAGTAAATAAACAACTGTGTATCTGGAAAGGTCATCTGTTAGAGTAAATCCATATTCATTTCCACCAGCGGTTTTTGTTCTGCAGTGGCCCAGAAACGTCACTGTGTATCAAGGTGCTTTATTTTTTCTCTCTCTGTAGGTTTGAAAGCTTGGATTGATCCTTTTTCCCTTGATACAACACATGCGCTTGCTTCCATTACTGCGAAATTTTATTTCTAGGCCTTTTTCCAAGTCTCCCTATTTCATTTCATGTATGGGATTGAAATGCCCAAATCTTCTGTGTCTCAGAGCGCAATCCTAGCCTGGATTTAGGGTGACACAAGTTTGCCTGCCAGCAAAGTTTGGCAGGCACATGTTTGGACCACTCTCAGAGTCAGAGAGATCGGCACACAGATGTGCGCCATCCTTCCTGATTCCAAGAGTGGTCCAAACGCACTTTAAAGTGGACCTTAACCATCCAAATTTAGCTGGCCTAACTGTGCTGCCCTAACTCCAGATTAGAACTGTGATCTCAAATGTTTGCATCTGTCATTCAGACAGGCTTGTCCAGACATTCCCTGTTCATTGCGTAAGTCCATTTCAGGTGCATTATTCCTTTTTTATGGCTCTTCCACAAACTGTTCCTTCATGTGTTATTTTGTACTCATTGTATCGAAAGAACACTCAAAGACCTTGGACGGTTAACTTCGACGCACTCAAACGATTTAATTATCAGATAGTTCAGGGTGATACAACACATCTGTAATTCTGGCAGTAACAAAGCTTGCACTGGTTTTGTAATTTAGAAATTTAGAATTTTGCTTTAACGGTGAAACCATTTTCCACATTAAGACTTCCAAAATCGTTAAGTTCTCATTTGTGGAAAAAAATTCCTTTTATGGCATGAACTGACTGGAGGTACCAAACTCTAGAAGTCATTTTGTGCTCAGGACGAAGACGGTGTCTCAGAGTGCAATCCTATACCCCCGTTGCGCCTGTGCTACGCTCTTGTGCCAGCCAAGTGCTGTCGCAAACGTGCTGTCAAGTGGTCGGGCACCGCTGCGACCATCAGCAGCACCAACCTTGTACCGGTCGAGTGTTGGCGGCGCACAGTCGGTGCAGGGCCTCGCTAAGGGCGTTCCAGAGGTGTGCTGGGGGCATAACTGGATGGCGCAGTGGGCGGAGACGGGGGTTGTGAGGCAGGACGGCCGTAGTGCCACATCCTAAACCCCACCCCCGGCCTCAGCAGCCCCGATTCAGGCCGCTCTTGCGCATGTGCACCTGTGCCTGCAAAACAGCAGGCGCAGATCCGAGCAGCCCCATTGGGATGACTGGGGCTTACGCAGGTGTAAGGAGAAAACGTCCCCTTGGCCTGCACTTTGCTGCTGCTCCTGCCTCCTCCTAATGGGCTTTAGGATACAGCCCTGCTCTGTCAGCCTTACTTAGGATTGGGCTGCCAGAGACTTTGGGTATGATCCAGTGCATTGGATCAATGTAGACTAATGCCAGTGATACTGTGATACATTCTGGGGCAAGGCTGGGAAGAGAAAGTAACCTCCGTGCAACCCAGAAGTGAGTCTTTCAGTGATAAAAAAAAAATAGCTCTATAGGCTGGAAAACAGCATGGGGTGGCCGCAAAAAGGGAGGAACCCTGACTTCTAAAGTGGCGCAGGGGCTATTCTGTGCAGGGGGGGCGGCCAGAGGAGGGCGGCCTGGAGAGGGGGGTGAAGCTTGGATGCAGCCATT
Source organism: Lerista edwardsae (assembly GCA_029204185.1). Taxonomy (NCBI): domain Eukaryota; kingdom Metazoa; phylum Chordata; class Lepidosauria; order Squamata; family Scincidae; genus Lerista; species Lerista edwardsae. Next base: position 6,448,524 of record JAJKFI010000044.1, on the reverse strand, counting down.
AGACTGCATCCAAATGCCCATCCCCAGGCCATGCGGCCCCGATTCAGGCTGCCTCCACATGCTCAAACTTGCACCTGCTAAACAGCAGGCACAAATCCGAGTAGTCCCACTGGGTCAACTGATGCCTACCCTGGGGTAAGGAGACGAATGTCCTGTTGCCCTGTGGAGGTTCCAGCACAGGCCCGCCAGTCTGCCTGTTCGAGTGCAGGCTAGGACTGCGCTCTTCAATTCAGACCCCAGTATCCGCCAGCATCATGGCAGGGAGGCAGAGGCGTTTCTACAGGGAGGGCAAAGCTCTAAGTGTTGCAAGAAGCCTTACCCTGTCACGTAAATCCCTCCTCTCCCTTGCTGCTGTAGCCAGTAAGCAACGCCAAGATGTTGCTGTTCCCTGTGAGGATTGGCTAAAACGGTGCAGGAGAGGAGTGTTTTCTTACTGCAAGGTGAGGCTTCTTGCAGAACTTAGAGCTTTGCCCTCTCTATAGAGACGCCACTGCAGGGAGGTACAGGGAGGGTGTGTCTGGTGAGGTAGAATGGCCCTACCATAGTTCTTTGAAAAGTGTTTGCACTGCTGCTGCAGTGGTTGTGATTCTGCAAACACGTACAACCCAGGGGCTTCAGCTGCTCAGAATCTGTGGTTTGCAAGTCTTTGCGTGATCACAGCAGTGGGGCGCTTTTCAAAGAACTCCGGTGGGGTCACCACATGCCACTGATCTGTGGTGAGTCAAATTTGTAGATGTCAGACCTGCGGATACAGGGATCCGACTGTACCATGTGCAAACACTGGCACTATGAACTGGGAGGCCCCTCTTAGAGAACCCTAATCTGACCTTCTTCTTCTATGATTTTCCCATATTGTGGAAGGTAATCCATCAGCTCCATGAATTTATTTATGAATTATCAGTTGCTGCAGGCACGTTCCTCCCTCACCCAGCCTCAGGCTGTAAAGATCATTCAGGAGAAAGATCTTATCTTCTAAGTAAGTTCTGGCAAGTAAGTCTATCTTCTAAGTTATTTCTTTAAGGTTCCTCCCTTGGGCAGCCTTTTCATTTTTAATGTGAAACATAGTGGCATCATTCAGCAAACAAAGGATCACAGCCTTGGCTTAGCCTATTGCTCCTAAACTGCTATCATTGCCTCTTTGCTAGAGGGCTTTTCTGCCTCTAGAACTTTGGAAAGTCTTCCTCTTCCGAAAGGGCTTCCATTCTGAATTTCTGAATTGTAATGGTCTGCAGTTAAAAGGGAAACATCCTTAGGGCACAGTCCTAACCTGGAGTTAGGCTGGCACAGTTAGGCCAGCAAAGTTTGTCTGGCACAAGGGCCACCATAATAGGGCTAACAGATACAAACTAGGACAGAGTGCCTATATTTTTAATCATGGTATAGAAGAGGGAATTTTGGCAGGTGCCGCTTTTGAAACCCTTCCATGATGAGCTGCACCTGCCCAAATTCCCTTTTTCTAAACAATGGTTATAGGTCCCCTTTTGTATCGTGTAACCCTAACCATAAAGCGCATTTGGACCACTCTCAGAGTTAGGGAGGATGGCACCTGTCTGTGTGCTGGCCTCTCTGAGAGTGGTCAAAACATACTTCATGGTGGTCCTTGTGCCGACCAAATTTTGCTGGTCTAACTGTGCCGGTATAACCTCAGGTTAGGATTGCGCCCTTAATGAATTTGTTCTGCAGATTCATCCTTACTACTCCTTAATTTCTTTATCTTCCTTTTGAACATCTGGCAATGATGGGTGATTAAACCCAATGCAACAGCAGTTCAAAAAAAAACAAAACAAAAAAACTCCACTACCTGCATGCTCTGAGAACCAGAGACACACGGAGCCCTGAGTGCGCCCAGGGCAGGGCGATGTAATGCGCCCCCAGCACGTTGCCCAACCCCCCATGCGTCATCCCACCCCCACCCCAGTACGTCGCCCAGCCACGCATCCCTGCACCTGGGATCACTCCATTTTGGAGTGATACGGGCATAGGGGAGGGCGGGCAGGCCAAAAAGCACACGTGTTGCTTCGCACAATGGTGCCACACCGCTGACGGTGCTCATTGCTCTCGCCACCCCCCCCCCCGCTACACCCAGTAGCGTCATCTTACCGGTACGCTGGGCGGGTCTTCTGGGTGATCGGCAGCGCGCTCGCTGCATTCCGTTGCGTAATGGCGAAAGCCCGCCCAGCGTACCGGTAAGATGACACTACTGGCTACACCCTTCCTTCGCCTCTGCTGAGAACCAATAGTTAGGGTTACCAAACTGCAACAGAGTGCCTATACTTTTAACCATTGTATAGAAGAGGGAATTTGGGCAAGTGCAGCTCATCACTGAAGGGTTTCAAAAGCTGCACCTGCCAGAATTCCCTCTTCTATATAGTTGTTAAGGGTACAGGCCCTCTGTCCCAGTTTGGATCTGGTAACCCTACCAATAGTGGTTATTGTATTGACCTTCGGGGCCGATACCCTGCCCCTGAAGTAAAATACTGAGGGTGCAATGCTAACCTGGCGTTGTGCCAGCGCAGCACTCTTGTGCTGGACCAGTGCTGTTGCAAATGGCGCATCTGTGCTGCGGAGTTGCTCACTGGGCTGGCACAGGCAGCAGCGCCACCTCACGGCCTAACTCTAGGTTAGGATTGTGCCCTAAACATCCCTCCTTCGAACACAGCCATGTCAACAGAGCATGCGCAATAGGGGGCAGTCCAGAGGGCTCCTTGAAGTAAGAGAACTTTTATTCCACCTTGGGGCAAACTTTAACTGCTCCAATGGGTCTCCTCAGATCTGTGCCAGCTATTTTGCCAATCTGAGGAGAATAAGGGAGAGGGAAGCTGCTGCTTCTGAGTTTGGACCACTCTTGGAGTCAGGGAGGATTGCACACCTCTGTGTGCTGGCCTCTCTGACTCGGAGAATGGTCTAGACATACTTTGTCCCTTGTGCTGGTTCAAACTGTGCTAGCCTAACTGCCGGCCTAACTCCAGGTTAGGATTGCGCTCTCAGTCATCACTCTGAAGCTCAGCAGCTGAGAGCTGCTCTGCAAAGTGACACCTCAGCAGAAGCAGTGCTGCTGAAAGGGTGGTCCACATGATTAATAGCCGACATGTCATGTAGCGGGTACATGGGGGTACGCGCGTACCCGTTCCTAGGATTAGGGCTGGCCCCGCCCATTCGCCCGCCCACTCGTCGACTCCGTCGGCGCTCCGCTGTGCCCCCTGCAACATTTGAATTGCCTGCACGTTTGAGTTGCCTGCATGTTCTCAGAGCCAGGCAGGCAGGCAGCGGAGCAAGGGAGACCGACGGCAGCAGCAGCGTGAGCAGGTAGGCTGCCTGGAGCTCCCTCCCGAGGAGGCGTGGCGGTTCCTGGGGGGGGGATCGGTAGCCCGCACAGAGGCCCCGGAGAAGGCCCGGGACTCCCGGGCCTTCTCCCGGGCCACCACACGGCCTACTGAGGAGGCGCGGCGGTTCCTGGGGGCGGTTCCTGGGTTCTGGCTATGACCTCACTTCCGGTGGGCGGGCCCCGACACAAGTGCCAATCAAAAGTGAGTACCTGTTGCTAAATCATTTAGATGCCATTACTGATTAATAGGCCTCTCCCAGCACATTGTTAGCGTCTTCCTCACTCTCCCTCTTGGTCTGCCTCTTTCTCCATCGCTTTCCTTGCCTTCTGAGGCTTCCTTCTGTCTCTCCTTCTTACAGCTTTGGCAGAAGCGGCGCTGCTGAAAGGGTGTGCTGGGAAGTACCCAATTATCACGTGGGCCAGACAAAGAGCTTCCACAGGCTGAATCCTGCCTGCAGGCCTTATGTTTGTCACCCCTGACATAGGTGAACAAATACCAGTTACTTTATATGAAGATGTACTGAATGCAATGTTTTGCTTCACAATAACTCCGCAGCGGTAGAAAAAAACGGCCTAAGATGTGTTCATCTCCAGCACAGTGAAAGGTAGCAACCTAAATTAATTAACACTTTATCTGCATCCTTTCAAACCGTGCCAGGCAAGCTCTTGGTTTCCTTGCTACTTTTGTAGTGTCCGTCTAGCCAGAGTTTATTAAGTCAGTCCTGCTAAAGATCTAATCCTGCTAGAGTCCCGGAACAAGGATATCCTAAGAGAACAAAGATTGCCATTCAGGGTTCAGGCTTGCCTTTAAAGCAACTAATTGGGCAGCCCACGGGAGCAGAGAATGAAACAGAAGACCTTCTCTTCTTTAGAATGCCCCCTTTGGGAATGTCTTTATTTCAGAATGCAAGGGGGAGGAAAATAACACTTGACACAAAGAAACTGAGAACAGGAATAGCTCATCAAGGACCATTTTAGAAATAATAGGTTAGCAGGGAGGGCAGGGGGTAGGAGGGAGGGGAGGGAGGGTGTGGATCCTGGCAACAGTGATTTGCTCCAGGATCTTATCCCCTCTTCTTGAACCCTCCCTGCCCATTTTCTCTCCTTGAGCTCAGTAGTGTAGGTACAGGAGGAAAGGCCCAATAAGTATTGCAGGTGCTGAAATGTGTCATGTAAGCAGCAGCCCCCTCTACTCGCCATAGAAGCCATTCTGGGCAGTGACAGTGGGAGGGGCTGCTTACACGATGTGCCTATAATACCACACCATACTTATAGCTAGGGTTATCAGATACAAACTGGGACAGTGTGCCTATACCTTTAACCATTGTACAGTATAGAAGGGAGGGGAATTTGGGCAGGTGCAGCTCATCATGGAAGGGTTTCAAAAGCTGCACCTGCCCAAATTCCCTCTACCATGCAACGGTTAAAGGTATAGGCACTCTGTCCCAGTTTGTATCTGGTAACCCTACCTATAGCTATGCTACTACTTGGGTTTACTCCAGCAAAGTGGCTGGCATGGGTCTGAGGAAACCCATAGGCAATTGGGCAATCTACCAGGTGTAAGTAATTTTTTTTTTTACTTTTGTCCAATTCCCCTCCCCCATAGCATGCAGTGCAGCCTCAATTAGCACGGCTGCATGCTATAATGTGGCAGGGAATAAGAGTGGACTATAGGACAGGGAATTCACTTTATTGCTCTTTCCTTGTTCCTTCTTTGTATCTGCCCTCATCTCTTCCCCAAGCATCAGACAAGTCTTGCCTCAGTGCCTGCCAAGACACAACACTCTATGTTGTGTTCCCCCATTATTATTATTATTGTTATTGTTATTGTTATTGTTATTATTATTTATTATTTATTATTTATTAAATTTGTACCCCACCTTTCCGCCCGAAGGCACCCAAAGTGGCATTACAAAGTTAAAACACAATAAAAAAATTACATAATGATTAAAACACAACAATTAAAAACAATATTAAAAAATAAAAATGTACAACAGCCAATCCCATGGGTCATAAAAATATACAAAAATATAAAAAAGGATGCAAAACCAGCCAGCCTGTCAGCAACTAAAAGCCTGCTGAAATAAAAAGGTCTTCAGCCCCCGCCGAAATACCGCCAAAGAGGGAGCAGTTCTTAACTCTAAGGGGAGGGTATTCCAAAGTTGGGGTGCCACCGCCAAGAAGGCTCTCCTATTGGCCGCCACCCCTCTCACCTCTCCTAGTGGCGGCACAGTCAAAAGGGCCCCCCCCAGATGACCTCAGAGTACGGGTAGGATTGTATGGGAGGAGGCGGTCCCTCAAATACCCCGGGCCCGAGCCATAAAGGGCTTTAAAGGTCAAAACCAGCACTTTGAATTTGGCCCAGAACAGAACCGGCAGCCAGTGTAGTCGCCGAAGCAACGGCTCGACAGAGTCAAACCGATGTGCCCCAGCAACCGCGTTCTGTACTAGTTCTGTATGAGCAGCCGCGTTCTGTACTAGTTGTAATTTCCAGACCATCTTCAAAGGCAGCCCCACGTAGAGCGCATTGCAATAGTCTAATCTAGATGTCACTAGGGCGTGGGTCACTGTGGCCAGGTCCGCGCAGTTCAGGTACGGCCGCAGCTGGCGGATCAGCCGAAGCTGAGCAAAGGCTCCCCTGGCCACCGCCGACAACCGGACTCCAGGTGCAGCTGTGAATCTCGGAGAACCCCCAAGCTGCGGACCTGCTCCTTCAGAGGAAGTGCAACCCCATTCAGAGCAGGGCGATAGTCCAATACCCGAGCTGTGGATTTCCGGACCAAGAGCACCTCTGTCTTATCCGGATTTAATTTCAGCTTGTTCGCCCACATCCAGCCCCCAACTGCCTCCAGACAACGATCCAGGACCTCAACTGCCTCCTCAGAATCAGGGGGAAAGGAGAGATAAAGTTGGGTGTCATCAGCATATTGATGGCACCCAACCCCAAACCCCCTGATGACCTCTCCCAGCGGCTTCATTTAGATGTTAAATAGCATGGGGGATAAGATAGACCCTTGCAGCACCCCAAACTTAAGAGGTTGGGGTGCCGAACAAGCGTCCCCCAGCACCACCTTCTGGGATCTGTCAGCCAGGAAGGAGAGGAACCACTGCAGAACAGTCCCCAAGCCCCAACCCAGCCAGCCGACCCAGAAGGACACCATGGTCGATGGTGTCGAAGGCCGCTGAGAGGTCCAGCAGGACTAAAAGGGACGCACTCCCCCTGTCCATTCCTTGGCGTAGGTCATCCACCAAGGCGACCAAGGCAGTCTCCGTCCCGAACCCCGGCCTGAAGCCAGATTGGAATGGGTCCAGATAATCCATTTCCTCCAGTACCCTCTGCAGCTGGGACGCCACCACCCGCTCAATCACCTTGCCCAGAAATGGGATATTCGAGATTGGCTGAAAGTTGTTTAGATTAGTAGGATCCAGGGAGGGTTTCTTCAGGAGGGGGCGAACTATCGCCCGCTTCAAAGCAGGCGGCAGCACCCCCTCCCTCAGAGATGAATTCACCACCCTCCCCGTCCACTTGGCCAGCCCTTCCTTTATCAATCAATCAATCAATCAATCAATCAATCAATCAATCAATCAATCAATCAATCAATCAATCAAT
>JAJKFI010000044.1:6426701-6441579 GCA_029204185.1 Lerista edwardsae | reverse complement strand
AATCAATCAATCAATCAATCAATCAATCAATCAATCAATCAATCAATTTGTTTTCAACAAACAGTTCACAAAGTGCTTTTACATGAACAACAACAACAAGTTACATGTTTCCTTGTACCAAAAGGGCTCACAATGTAAAAAAAAAAAAATGCAGAACACCACCAGCAACAGCCACTAGAAAAGATACTGTTTTGGGATGAAGAGAACAGTTATTCTCCCCCTGCTAAATATAAGGGCACAATCCTAACCTGGTGTTAGGCTGGCACAATTAGGCCAGCAAAGTTTGACTGGAACAAAGGCCACCATAAAGTATGTTGTGATCACTCTCAGAGTCAACGAGGTCAGCACACAGACGTGCGCTATCCTCCCTGACTCTGAGAGTGGTCCAAACCCACTTTATGGTGGCCTTGTGTTGGCCAAACTTTGCTGACCTAACTGTTTTAGACTACCTCCAGGTTAGGATTGCGCTCTAAGAGGAACACCACTTGAAAAAGTGTCTCTTCCCCAGTTAGCATTACCTTCTGTCTCTTGTCACCCAGGCAAACCCTACCCAGCTTGCGAAAGGACTTGAGCCCACTTATTGCCACCAAATTCTCTTGAGGATTCATGATGGTATGTTCCCACTTGGAAACCTCCCTTTTTTGGGTTTGCCTTTTTCCGCTTTCATGTGTCTCCAGCCTCGCTGCTTGCAGCATCACTGCTCAAAGAAACCACCTCGGAAGATACGAATCAAAGATACGCCTTTGGCCCCGCTCGTCTCTCTTCCTGTCTCATATGCAGCCAAATTGGCAGTGTGCTTTGTGATGCCTCCTTCTCCTCCCTCTGGATTCTCTATGTGTGCGCATGAGTCAGGCTTGAATCTAAGACTCTCTCGTTCTGTCTTTCACCAGTAAAAGGAGGAGCTCAAGAGTTCAGCCGCAGGCTCCCTTCATATACGTTTCTCCTCAACCCATCTAGCCAAGATAGACTGACATACCTGGATGAAGTTTGTCCTCTTCAGGTGAGGCTGCTGCATCAGGTAAGAGTGAGTGTCAGCGCCAGCCCACCCACCACATGGGTTGCACCAGTGGCAAATTATGAGGAGCTGGTGGATCTGGGCTGCCTTTCACCCAATTCTGCTGCCACCCCCTACCAACCGGCTTTTGATGCAGTTCTGCTTCCTGCTTCCTACTCACTTGTGTGCGATCACTCTCCTTGCTCTTATGTTCCTTGTGCACCAAATGGCGGGACTTCCAGTTTTGTTTTATTTATTCCAGTTTAAATAAAACTGGAAGTCCCGCAATTTGGTGCACAAGGAGCATAATGGCTCAGTTCACGCTGAGCTATTATAACAAATAACAAAGTAGGTCAGTTCACGCCAGAGACGAACCGAGTGCCGAGTGCGCCCATGGCAGGGCGACGAAACCGTGCCCCCAGCATGTTGCCCCGCCCCGTGCATCATCCCGCCACGCCTCCCTGTTCCCAGAATAGCTCCATTTTGGAGCGAAACAGACACCAGGGCGGGCGAAACAGCGCGGGTTAGCGTGCGCGTTACTCCGTGCAATGGCGCCCCGGCGCCCATGGCTCGCACCACCCCGGGCTACACCTCTGGTTCACGCTGTCCCTGTAAATACAACCAGAAGCCCCACACTTCCAGGTTTCAGTAGTGTCACTGCAGGGGCTAGAGTAGTAAGCCTTCAGAGTTCCCACAACATATTTTAACAGTTTCTTGCTTATTCAAAGAATTCAGAGGCCTAGTTTCAGTAGTTCAACTTTAACTGATTATACTCAGTATACTGTAGTAGGGCTAGCCTGACTTCCCCTCTGTATTTCCAGTCAGATAAGGTCATTGCTGCAGCTCCCTCTGTTGGCAGGGAGGACTACAGAATCCTAACAAAGATCACTCAGTGTGGATTGCCTTCAATGAACCCACAGTCTTCAGAAAGATTCCAGTGTGTTTTTGGCTTTTCACCAGGTATGCAAATAGCATTGGCAATCCTCAAAATCTATGTTTACATTTGCTTGGTGGTTACACCTAGCTGATGTTGAAACCTTTTGAAAGACCCATTTTCATATGGTCGTGTGTGCAGGAGAAGCAGAAAGTGATTGGGTGAACAGAGCTTTATTGTCTCAGGGAACCCCTGCAATGTAACAATTTCTTTATATTATTTTGTTTCTTGATTTGTTTGATTCTACCTCCAAGATGCAGTTGTGAGTATCCGCTGTAAATATCAGAGAACTGTACTGTGTTGTGCTAAGAATGCTTTTAAGCATGTGCAGAGAGCCTGTTCCCTGGAAACAACAGTATCAAGAATGGTGGCTTTTCAGCAACCTGTGCTTTATTTTTACATTTTATTTGGGGTTTCTTTTCTTTTGTAGGAAAATAGAAAATAAATGCAAATTAGCACCAGAAAAAATAGTATGTGCTATAGTGTGTCATAAATAGGGTTACAAGATTCAAACAGAGACAAAGTGCTTATACCAGTGGTTCCCAAATTGTGGGTAGGGACCCACCAGTGGGTCCTGAGCAGTGGTGTCAACCAAATGATTTAGGAACAGGTACTCACTTTTGATTGGCACTTGTTGGGGTCCGCCCACCGGAAGTGACGTCATAAGCAGGAAGTGACATCGTGGCAGGAAGTGAGGTCATGTTTGTAATAACTTCAGCTTGTGGTTAGTGTTGATTTCGGCTGTGGGCGTGCAGTACGCATGCGCAGCTGCTGAGCCAACCAGCCAACGGGGCCAGCTCAACTTCTAGGAACCAGTACTCGCGTAGTGGGTGCATGACATCACTGGTCGTGAGCCAATTTCAGGTTGCCTGCAAAGTATCTAGAGCAGTATTGAAAACATGGGAATATGGGATGCTGTAAAGGGGGAGGGCTGTGTGGTTGGTTTGCTTATGTCAAGGTGGTAAATAGGCTTTTTTCTTTCTGATTCACTTTGCTGTTGGAAAATGGCTGAGAAATAATCCAATTTATTGCTGCGTTCTCAGGAAAGCAGCAGGCTCTGGCATCACAATGATGGCACTTCTGGTGGGTCCTGGACAGACTAGCATTCTAAAAAGTGGGTCCCAGTGCTAAAAAGTTTGAGAACCACTGGCGTATACCTTTAACCACTGTAGAGAAGAGGGAATTTTAGCAGGTGCATCTTTTTTAATCTTTCCATGTTGAGCTACACCTGCCAAAATTTCCTCTTCTATATGGTTAAAGATATAAGCGCTCTGTTCTTGTTTGACTCTAGTAACCTTAGAATAAAGGCTTATTTAAAAGTTGGGAACTTTGGTTGGTAACTTAAGGATGCCATCTTGTCCACACTTTTTTAGATGGGCATAGACACTGGCTGCATTATCGCATACAAATCCAAATCCTTTTATGTTGCGATAATTTTGGAAAAACTGCCACACCTTGGGTCTGTGCCTGCAGTTACTAATGCATATGAATTAAAAGCATTTCCCACAGAGTATACCTGTGGTATAAATAAAGTATCATTTTATCCCTCTTTAATTACCCTGGGGGTGCAGCAAAATGACGAAAGACTGTTAAAGCATAACTAACCTGTGTTAATTGCCCTTGCTTGCTTATGTGCCTGCAGGGGAATAGCATGAGATCAGTGGGGCAGACAGAGAGGTGGGAAAGAAATGAGGCAAAAGGAGGAGTATACAGCGTCATCCCCTAATCCACACGCACATTTACACAGGCTTCCTCCCGTGTTTGCTAAGGGGGCTTGCTCTCTGGTAAGCGTGCATAAGATTTCAGCCTTGCTTGCTTGCTGTGCGAGCTTGTTCCTGTTTCCTCGGAAATCAAGCCCAACGGGTTCAGTTGAGTTCACTTTCGACTAAGGGCGATGCCACGCATGCTTACTCGGAAGTAAACGCCGAGTTCAACAAGGCGTCAATGAGTAAGTGTTTAGGCTTGCCATCGTTGGAAAAAAAAAAAAAGAGGCGAAGGAGTTCCTTGCAGTGATTCTCGGGGCAGCTGATCCCGAAGGGCGCAGCTCCGGATTTGGAAAGGCGCACAGCTGATGTAAATTGAAGGTGTAAATTTGAGCCGTGCAAAGCGGCCGCCCTCCTCCCTCCCTCCCGTTCCCGGGGTCTGCCTGCGCGCCGGCCTCCCTTTCCCTCCCCTTCTTCTCAGCTGATTAGCCTTTTTTTTTTCCACAGTAGCTTCTAATCCAGACTGTGTGGTATGTGGGCTGGTCACAGATCCCCATGTGGTCCCGACATCATTGACATGGCGGAATCCCCCTCCAAATCCTTCTGGTAGTTACTCCAGCGAGCTCGTTGCCTACGCGAGGCGGGGATTTACCGGACTGCCTGCCTCCTTCCCCGGGAAGCACCAGCAGGGCTCTTTCTCTCCGGCGCAGCCCATTTCCAGCACGAGGTAAGCGCGCTTTTCTCTCCCCCTGCAGCAGGCGCCGGGCTGGAAAATGCCGTGCACGAAACGGGGTCCGTCTCCCCCCACGCCTGCCGGAGCCTCCGTCTGGGAGCGCCGAGAAAACTGGGGTGTGTTTGCCTTTCGCTTGCAGAGCGACGCTCCCAGCGGGCCCGGGGCTCGGCGAGGCTGCGATTCTCCTCCCTCCTCGCCGCTCTGTCTTTTTAAAGTGCTGCTGCTCCTCGCGCTCCCTTTTCCCCAATCCGGATTCCTTTTGTTTGCAGGCGTGAGCTGGGGGGTAAGGCTGTGCGCAGGCTGACCGTCTGGGGAGGCACACCGGTGGGCAGAGTCTGGAGGAAGTGGGGAGCGCGCAGCGGGGCGGGAATGTGGGGTGGGGGTTGCACGGGTGGGAGTTCGGAGAGCCGAGCCGAAAGTTTTGAGGGTGCTTCGGGGGTGTTGCTGGTGCCCTGAAATCAAGCCGAGCCTTGCCTGCCTCTGCCTGCCCTTCCCTCCGGATCCTTATTGAGGTTCAGACGCTCCCTCCCCCCCCTCCCCAGCTCTTTAAGGCTTTTCCGTATGTTAGCGTGGAAGTGGGGGGGGGGGCGAAATACGCGTCCCTTTAGCGGCAATTTTCGGGAGCTGTTGGGGGGTCTCTCCGCCTCTTCTCCCAAGCAAGGCAAGCGAGAGACTTCCGTCCCGGCTGAGGCTGGGCATGGCAACAGCGCCCAGTAAGGAGAGCCGCTGCCAAGTGGCGGGACAACTTTTCCCCCCAGTTCTTGGGCTCTGGGCTGGGAAGGGGGCGTTGGATGCAAAGGGAGGGCGCCGGTGCCTCTCGCTCGCTCGCCGCCTGTCTGAAGGAGGCAGCCCGGGGCTGGCTGGCTGGCTCGCTTGGGTCGGACTCGGAGCTCGGCTGGAAGGCGGCGAGGCGGAGTGCGGGCTGCAGCAGTTCCCTCTTTTGTTGGGAGGGAGGGAGCGAGCGATAGACAGACACCATCATAACCTAGTAATCCAGGCAGGCTCCTCTCCGCTGGTTCCTCTCACCCGCTGCTCGCCCCGGGCTTGACACTTCCTATCCGTACCCGGCAGAGGCCCCGATTCCTTTCCCCACCAGGCTCAACGCTTTTTTTTTTTCCGCCTTTTACTCGGGTCATGCCTTATCCCTGCGTGCAATTAGGTTGCCTGCCCGATTCTCGGAGGCGGCGGCGGGTGGGCTTTTCCTTTCCTCCGGAATGGAGGCTTAATTGGAATTAATTAATACACGCGCACACACCCAGTTTTTTTTTTGGGGGGGGGGGAAGATTGCAAGCAGCTGATGGCGAACCGAGCCAATGGCAGTCGTAGCGGCTCGGAGGGGAGAGGCGGCCGCCGCCAGCTGCACGTACGGCTGTCTCGCTCCCCGGGTCGGCTGGCTGGTGGAAAAGGATGTCATGCAGGTGAAGCGAAAGGCAGCCAGCGCTCCACCCCGTCGCAAGATAGCCGGAGGCTTAGCGAACTCTTTCCAAAATGTCTGGATCCAGGGGGCACGTTGGAGAAAGGACTCGCGAGAGACAGGCGCTCGCCTCCTCCTCCAGCCCATCCTCCGAGCGCCCCTCCCTTTCTCGCTGACGCCACGGGCGAAGAAAAAATTCTGGAAACTTTTGATTTCCCTTGCCAGACGCTTCTCCGCCTTTCTCCCTCCCTCCCCGCCTGCCTGCCTGCCTGCGCGCCCCCCCCCCAACAAAATGGCACATTACCAGGAACCGGAATTCTGTGTTTTTTAAAGCTTTCCCAAGGGAAACTTTTTGCCTCTCCAAATCCAGTTTTTCCTTGTACCTCTCCCTTTCAGAGATTTCACTTCATTTAGAAATGTGTTTAATAGATGTTGCTCCGCGATGATGTGTCCTTTAATTCCGATCAAAGAGGCAGTCATTCCGCTCAGATAAGCCCAAGTCTCCAAGGCAGACCTTTTTTAATTGCCTTGTTTCTCTTTTTCTGGTTATTTCCCCTCTTTAGTTCTCCGCTCGCACTGACTCAGTAGGGATTTTTGCCTTTTTGGCTGGAAAGGGGTGGGCTGGAGCAGGGAGGGGGTGAGACGGCTCCGGTGTCAAGAATGTGCTCTTTCCAAACCGCATATACAGTATTGGAGGCAGCCTGCTGAAATCCAGAGGAATGGGCTGTGTTGGAACAGATTGCGATGGCTGTAAATTAGAAAGCTGCTTTCTACTGAGCCAAGCCACTGGGCGTCTAACCCAGTGTTGTCTACTCTGATCTGCAGAGGGATTCTCCGGGATCTCGGGCAGGGATCTTTTCGAGTGCTGCTGCCTGAGACAACTGGTAAGATCCTGGTGGTTCTGTAGCATGTACTTGGCCTTCAGTGCTTTTAGCTGCTGATGGTTATTCCCTGGAACAGAATATCCACTCCTTTCGTGCCTTGGCTGCCACATACCATTCCCATTGGAACAAGTAATTCTGAGTGCCCCTCTATTAGAACTTTACCACTCATTTACTGCTGGAACAAATAATGCTTCTACCTGACTGCATCCTGGAAGTGATAAAAATATGAAGTGTTGACGCACAGTGGATGATGTGCTTGCAGCAGCAGGCCTGTGTGTGTTTACCTGGGAACAAGCCCCTGTTGAAATTGACATTTACTCCCAAGGAGGTGTGCATAGGATTTCCTCTTTAAACAACCCTGAATGGCTTTAAAAGGGACACTAAGCATGATAGTTATGTGCTACCTTTGGGTTCAGTGTTCCAGAATGCCAGTAGTAGGGGAGCAATGGTGGGAGAGAAGTATGCCTCTTTCCTGCTTGTGAGCAGCTGGCAGGTCAATTTGGAAAATGGGATGCTTGACTAGCTGGCTTATGGGCTTGATCCAGCAGGGCTTTTCTTATCTATTTTTATAAAAATGGACACGCGTGTGTGCATGTTCCAGCATAACTCTGGAATGCCTGGAGCGATTTACACCAAACTTGGTACACATATGCCTTACAGTCTGGAAAGAAATACTGCGGAGGATACGACACCCCTAGGGGTGGGGGCGGGAAAGGGGTGACATGTAAAAATGATAGAAAACGGCCAACATTAGTGTCGACTCCATAGTTTTCGGGGTCGCCGAGATGAATAGTGACACTCCCGATGCCGTTTAAGTCCACGTTCAGCCCCCATCAGCATGGGGGTGTGTGAGAAGGGGTGAAAAATAAAATGTCCAAACTGACTGACGTTAGTGTCAAATCCATAGTTTTCGGGGTCGCTAAGCTGATGGGTGACAGTCCCGATGACATTTAAGCCCAAGTGTCGTCGAATAGAACAAATAGAACTCTGTAGGACCTTCTGAAATTTTTAGAAATCATTATGCCCTGGTCTGGGACTCCAATCAAATACGTGCCATGTTACCAGGTGTAGTCACTGAATACAAGTTTATTGATACTGTAGTAGATGCCTATGAGGTCGTCAATTTCCCATAAGACTTCCTAAACTCACTTGATCCGGCTGCATTGCCACCACATCGTCTTTTGCTTTACTTACAGTGGGATCTCCAATTTTACTACGGAACCTCCACCCACCAAAACTTTGCAACGGCACAAGGCTGTGTGTCAAGAAGGGGTAAGACAAGTGCCGTTCCAAAATGCAGGAGGGAAACTGGTGTCAATGGAGAGTAATTATAGTAGGATTAATTACAGCATATGTTATTTATTATGTATGGGACTAGGGTAGGAGTCTCCAAAGTCATATCCTATGGGCTGGAGATAGAAAGCAAAGCAATGTGAACCCTGTTCAGATGCTGTTAAAAAAAATGTACAGGAATAAGGTGGTGTGGGAAGGGAGAACATGTGCGTGCTGGCCTTGATCCTGGGGAGGGTCTTTGCTCTTTGAGGCACTGGTCTTACTCAGGTTATAAACCTGTGTTTGGGCTGAACAGCTTCAGACTGATAATGAGGGCTTGCATCATTGTATGCTCCTCTGTCCAAAAAAGAAAAAAAAATCCAAATATGTAGATAACTAGCCAGTCAAGGTGAAAGGCTCTTGCCTAGCCTTCCCCCTGATAGGAAGTAGTTGTTTGTTCATATTTCTATACTGTTCCTAAACAAAAAAAGTTCCCAAAGCAGTTCATATGATAAAGATCTGAGACAGCTCCCTGTCCTGCAGGAGCTAAGATTACTTGCTGTCTTGCAGATGTGTCATAAGGGAGGCAGTTCGTCATGTGAGTTCCCGCTTACAATCTGAATTGTTCCAGTCCGGCGAGAACTAGTTGGTTGATCAACTAATCAATGCCAGTTGATTAGTTACTGGCAGAGGGAGGATGTTCCTGTGGCATTCCATAGTGGATGGAGGAGTAACTTGCAGGTTGGGCAATTGCAGTGGTGACCTCAGGTGACCTCCCTGTGCAGCCTCCTCATTGCAGAAGAAGCAGCACTTTGTAGGAGGTAGACGGGAGGTGTATTTTGAGTCAAAAATACGCTGTGCTGTCATGTCATTCCTGTATTATATTCCCATCATATTTGTGGGTGGTTGCTTTAAGCATTTCCCTCAGTTGTGGCAGCAGAGGTTATCCTTTTATTTTGCATATGTCGGCAAAATGTTTGTGCCAGCT
Organism: Lerista edwardsae; assembly: GCA_029204185.1. NCBI lineage: Eukaryota > Metazoa > Chordata > Lepidosauria > Squamata > Scincidae > Lerista > Lerista edwardsae. The sequence continues at coordinate 6,432,657 of JAJKFI010000044.1, read as the reverse complement.
TAAAATGGGTTCCTTAGCTTGAATATTTTTAAAGAAACTTGAGCATTTGTGCATGTTGGTAATCTTTTGTCTTGTGGCTACATTGAATTGAGCCTCCCTCCTTTAACAAGTTGCTGAGTTGCACAGTTTCTGAGATGGTAGGGGAGGTGAGATGAATTCTTGGGGTTCAGTAGCATCGTAGCTTATCTTTCCGGGACAGTTTCCTTGTTTTCCTTCCCCCTTAGTCCCAGTGCCAACACGTAATGGTCAAGTAGCTGAAAGGATAGGAGAGGGGGCAGGTGAAGATGGTAACATATGGAGAATGTTTGTTGCTATAGAGACATACTCTCCCCTGAGAAAATGAGGGTTAGGACCAGTAGGCGGCTGGGTCAGGTTTCAACAGGCAGGTTGCGCCTTCTCAGCCTCAGTTTCCCAGCCCCAATATGGAGATGGTCCTCACTTTACAGCAGTGGTTCCCAAACTATGCGCTGTGATACCTGAGGGTGCTAAGGCACAGAGGTGCTGTGGGATTCCCCAGCAGCCTCTTTACATAAGAACATAAGAAGAGCCCTGCTGGATCAGGCCAAAGGCCCATCTAGTCCCGCTTCCTGCATCTCACAGCGTCCCACCAGGTGCCCCAGGGAGGCATGAGACAACAAGATGCTTGCATCCTGTTGCCACTCCCTTGCACCCGGTACTCTGAAGTAGCCCACCACCTTTGTAAGGAGGTTGCACAATCCATCATTGCCTATAGCCCGCGATGGATCTTTCCTCCAGAAATCCATCCAATCTCTTTCTTGCTCTCCTGGATGCTGCCATCTTGGATTGTGCCAGATCATGCAGGACAATGCATGGTCCAAACTGGCGGCACCCAGGAAGGCCTCCGTGAAAGGAAGGTGCCGTGGTAAGTTTAGGAACTGGTGCTTTACACAGGATTATTGGAAGGATAACATAACGATGGAACAAGTGAAAGGTTTTGCACGCTAGGAGATCAAGGTATAAATGTTTAGCAGTATCATCGCTCATAGTAGTTGGGTAGTTGAGGCTGTGAAATGCTTCTCTTTCATGCCATCTCTTTAAGAGCATACCTGAAAGAGCAAACTCTTTCAACACCTTGGCTCCCAACCCTGTTCCAAATCCCAGGCTCAGATTTATATTCTACCCATCTTCTTTTTGAGGTGCCGGGCTTTTGACGGTCTTTACAACTCAGGCCTATCCTGGCAAAGGGCTAATCCAGAAGTACTACATATAACGTGTCCAACTGGATTGTGGTCGGATCACTTACACTTCTAGCATAGCTCGTGTCTGGTCTTTTCATGGACCCTGAATCACTTGACATATTTTAAATGGGTGAGCTCATCCATTGGTCTGAGATCATTGCTGGGAGAATGACAAGGTAATTTTTTTCAAAGCTATGCAGTCCCATACCTGAAATGTAGGTTGACTGGCTGGCACAGCCATCTCACTAAGGTCTCATTCATGGGGCCCATTCCAGAAATTTGGGATCACTCGTGATATATTCAGAGCAGGCAGCTCCCCTGCTCCAAGTAGCTGCGTTTTTAATAGGAGTTGAGAATATGGAAAGATTCTTGGCATATTTCACTGGAATGCAGAAACTTTTTTTTTTTTTTTTGTAACTGTCTTTCAATCAGTTGGAATACATGCCGCAGCAAACTGATATATTTCAGATGGTCTCTGTTGGAGAGCTTAGCATTGACTATTATATCTGTGCAGTTATTTTTAAAAGTAAAGTGCTAGCTTCCAAGTCTTGCTACAGTGGCTTTCATATGGTTCTGGAAAATCCTGTGGATCTTTGGAAGGCTGCTTGGGGTACTTGAGTGGAAAGAAATACGTTATAGCTGACAAGATTTCCTGAAAGGCTGCAGAACCTTGGAGCGCAATCCTAACCTGGAGTTAGGCCGGCACAGTTAGGCTAGGAAACGTTGGCTGGCAAGTTTCCAGCCAAAGGGACACCATAACGTATGTTCGTATCACTCTCAGTATCAGAGAGCCCAGCACACAGACGTGCGCAGTGATGTCATCTAAATGATTTAAGAACAGGTACTCACTTTTGATTGGCACGTGTCGGGACCTGCCCACCGGAAGTGACGTCCTAAGCCAGAAGTGATGTCGTGGCAGGAAGTGACATAAAAAAGCCCTTTTTGAGGCCTCAGATGATTTTAAACTGACCCAACAGTTGCAACAGTATTCCACAGCACCCCCAGAACATGTTAAGGAGGCCTGGCATCATGTTAAAACCCCAGAGCAACTCATTTTTCAGTGGCAAGGAAAGGAAAGGCTCCGCTCGCTGCCTGCCTGCCTGCCTGCCTGCCTCTGAGAACATGCAGGCAACTCAAACATGCAGGAAATTCAAACGTTGCAGGGGGCGGAGTTGACGAGTGGGCGGGCGAATGGGCGGGGCCAGCTGTAATCCTAGAAACCGGTACTCGCGTACCCCCTGCATGACATCACTGGACGTGCGCCATCCTCCCCAACTCCAAGAGTGGTCTAAACGCGCTTTACGGTGGCACTGGTCCCGGCCAAACTTTGCTGGCCTAACTGTGCCGGCCTAACTCCAGGTTAGGATTGCATTTTTAGTTACCTTTCCTTGCACTGTGTAGTTGCAGGGATGGTGGTGCAATAGGATCCATTCTGATGTGGCGCAGCTGTGAGGCCACCAGGACTGAACACGTGTCGAGCTAGGCCTAGAACAGTGGTTCTCAAACTTTTTAGCACTGTGATCTACATTGTAAAACAATTTGTCCAGGACCCACCAGAACTGATGCCATGACCAGAACTGGCATCATTGTGACACCAGAGCCTGAGAATGCAGCAATCAGTTGAGCTATTTCTCAGCCATTTTCCAAAAGCAAAGTGAATCAGAAAGAAAAAAAACCTATTTACAACCGTGACCCAAGCAAAACTACCACCTGACTTTCCAGCACCTCCAATTCCCATATTTTCAATATGACTTCTCTAGGAGCTTTGCTACCCACCTGAGATTGGCTTGTGATCCACTGGCCTAGAACATACCTGAGAAACCTCTTGGAATCCTGTGTAGCACAAAGTGGTTCTATGTGAGCAATCTAGTGCAAAGGGCCTGTCGGAGAACTGATCAGAAAATTGACTGTGCACCTTAGAACATGCCCCAGAAATCCTTTGCAGTATGTATTCCTGGCAGATGTGTCAGTACTGAAAGCGTTATCTGAAGATAAGAAAAGTAAAAATGCTGAGATTTGAGAATTGCAGTTAATTGAGTTTCACCTTAATTTAAGTGAATGTGTGTTCTGGTTATGTCCCTTTTGTGGATATTTATTGGAGACTTGAGAGCGCAATCCTAAACCGAGTTAGGCTGGCATAAACTAAGCCAGCAAAGTTTGGCCAGCACAAATAAAGTATGTTTGGACCACTCTCAGAGTCAGAGAGGCCAGCACACAGATGTGAGCCATCCTCCCTGACTCTGAGAGTAGTCCAAAAATGCTTTATGGTGGCCCTTGTGCTGGCCAAACTTTGCTGTCTTAGTTTATGCCAGCCTAACTCCAGTTTAGGATTGCACTCTGAGACTTGGGTGAGTGTTAGGAGCCGGACCTTTCAAAGGCCTGGCAAGATCGAGGAGGCTGAATCAGTAGTCATTCCTGACTGCCAATCATTGTCTGAGAGAAAAGATGACAATAATATACTCTTAAGACATACATGAAATCAATAGGGTTGTTGTGGTCCCACATTCATGATGTGCAAGTCAAATCCTTTGATTTCGATGGAACTTGGTTCTATATAGGTGCGCTTATGGTGGTAGTCTGCGTAGAAATATCACCTGAATTGTATTGTCTCCATCGAGAAATTGCTACAAAAAGCACCAGGAACTTCATTGGCTACAGGTTTAACTAAAATTTCATTAGAAACTTACACATTTGACAGTGAACTGTTTAATAAATAGGGGTGTTTGAAATAGTCATTTTTTTAATTTCACATTTTGTGATTTGAAAGGCAGAAATGGTTCTGTGTTTCTATTTAAAGTTCTCATTCTAAGGCCCCATTTTTACTAATTTTTAAATGCTTTAAATGTGTACATGAAGTATGTACATCAGGAGCGTGATGAAGGTGATATTGTGTCAGCAGATATAGCCACAGTATTATTTCTAATGATAAAAGCAATCTATTCAGCGGTGTCATGCTACCGGTACGCTGAGCGGGAGGAACGGGTGAACGGCAGCCCGCCCATTGCGTCACGCTCCGTTTTGCCGTCTTCGGCGGGGAAGACGACGAAACGGAGCGTGACACAACAGGTGGGCTACCACTCACCCGTTCCTCCCGCCCAGTGTACCGGTAGCATGACACCGCTGAATCTATTTTAACTTTTGGAAAATACCTTGAAACACCGATATACAGTGTTTTATGTTTTTACTAGCTTGTCCTTACTTGGTGTTGCCTGGGTATTTATGTATCCCAAGCTTCTATTCAACAGGAAAAGGAATGAATTCTATCTATAGTGTAAGATTGAAGTAATTTTATGTACAGGTAATTAAAAGTATAAGTACAGTATAGAAATTACAAAGTAAAATCTTTTTCAAATTCACTATAATAATTTAACGGAAAACTTGATTATAAACAACATTTTTAGTTTCACCTCCAGGAGGAAGAATAAATAAATTCTTGGGTGAACCCACCCTTGAGCAAGCCACATAATGTTGTCCGTGGGAGAAACATGGCGATCTCAAATTCACTCCGCAGTACTTAATAGGCTGCCCCTGTGACTTGTTGATCGTGATTGAGAATGCAAGTCTTACTGGAAATTGCAATATCTTAGAGTTAAAAGGGAGATCCGTTGGAACGAGTGGTATCCGTGGGATAAAAACTGTTTCACCCTCTCCCTTTCCTGTTAAGATAGTAGTTTCAATTTCATTACCCAGCATCTTCTTGACACACAGCCTTGTGCTGTTGCAAAGTTTTGGTGGGTCGAGATTCCGTAGTAAAATAATTGGCGATCCCACTGTAAGTAAAAGATGATGTGGTGGCAATCCAGCTGGATCAAGTGAGTTTAGGAAGTCTGATGGGAAATTGACGACCTCATAGGCATCTACTGTGGTATCAATAGACTTGTATTCAGTGACTACGCCTGGTAACATGGCAATATTTGATTGGAGTCCCAGACCGGGGCCTAATGACTTCTAAAAATTTCCAGAAGGTTCTACAGAGTTCTATTCATTCTATTCGACAACACTTGGGCTTAAATGTCATCGGGACTGTCACCCATCAGCTTAGCGACCCCGAAAACTATGGATTTGACACGAATGTAGGTCAGTTTGGACATTTTATTTTTCATCCCTTTTCACCCCCCCCCCATGCTGATGAGGGCTGAATGTGGACTTAAACGGCATCGGGAGTGTCAGCGTTCATCTCAGCGACCCCGAAAATGTTGGATTCGACACTGTTGGCCGTTTTTGATTATTTTGACATGTTACCTCCTTCCCACCCCCACCACTAGGGGTGCTAGGGGTGTCTTACCCCACTGTATTCCTAGAAGTGGGATGAGTTGTGAAATCTGAAATCAAATAGGGTCCTGTACGCCACCATCAGCGTGCTGCAGATATTCTATTTCAAAGCACTGTGTCTTCTATCCTTTCTCACCCCCCCCCCATTCTGATGGGGGCCGAACTTGGACTTAAAACGGCATCGGGAGTGTCAGCATTCATCTTAGTGACCCCGAAAACTATGGATTTGACACTAATGTTGGCTGTTTTCGATTCTTTCTACATGTGGCCCCCTTCTCACCTCCACCCCTAGGGGTGCTAGTGGTGTCTTACCCCTGCAGTATTTCTTTCCAGATGGTAAGGCATATGTGTACTAAGTTTGGTAGAAATCGCTCCAGGCATTCCAGAGTTATGGTGGAACGAACACACACACACACACACACACACACGAACGAACATACACACACACACACACACACACACACACACACACACACACACACACA
>JAJKFI010000044.1:6413387-6426691 GCA_029204185.1 Lerista edwardsae | reverse complement strand
CACACACACACACACACACACACACACACACACACACACACACACACGAACGAACACACACACACACACAGAGGGGAGAGCAACTCTTCCGTTTACCCTGGCATTGCATCTTTTTCTGGTGGGTGTTTGCTGGTGTTTAATTTGTTAGGTTGTGAGTCCTTTTGGGAGAGGGAACCATTGATTTTGCTCTATAAACAATTTTGTGGAGGTTTTTTGGTTGAAAAGTGATGTGTAAATATTCATAACTAGGGGTGTGAGTTTTTGGTGATATTTTTCCAACATTTCTTGATTAAACTTGATTAAATTGCAGTATAGCGTTATGTGTTCCACGTTCTCATTCCAAGTGCTCATTTTTATTAATTTTAAATGCTTCAAAAGTGTACTAGGTAGATGATAGAGGTGATATAGTGTCAGCAGATGCAGCAACAGTGTTATTTCTAATTGGAACAGTAATCTAAGGTATTTTCCAGAAATTAAAATAAACATCAAAATGCGGCATTTTGTGTTTTAGTCAAATATTTAACCCCCAAAAGGTGGTGTGTTTTTATGAGGTGTCTAACAACCTCTCACCCGTTATTTTATTATATTATAATATTCATAACATTATCCACCACACTGTCATGCATCATTCTGCAAATGTGCTTTAAGCCTGCCCAAAAGTTGCATTGAAGAAAAAAAGGCAAACGACAGATACCTTTTTGTTAAGAGCCAAATTTGGAGGAGTCCGTATACAGAAATGAAAGAAGGATACTGCTGTATAAAAGTTTTTTTTTTTTACTATGTAGTCCAGTGTATTTGGGGGGGGGTGATAACTTGCATGCACAATTAATCTGAATGTGTATTTTCAACAGTACAGATCAATTTTGTGACTAAAATGAGAACTTACCCATGTCAGCCCAGCTGAAATGAATGGAGCCAGTGTTAGAACACTGCTGGGTATCTCCTGTGTTAGTGACTGCTCTGAAAAATCTAACAAAGGTCTCTGAGCAGATTCTGCAACTCTTATTCAGAACGTCTCAAGTTGTACGAGGTTATGTGGAATCCCTTCTAATAGGAGAGTGGTCTAGTGTATCAAAATCTGAACTGTTTATGGCCAAGGTTTCATGTCGCCCTGTGATCTGCCCCTAGAGACCAAAGGTATGTTAGAAGAGGGAAGCTTTTCAAACAACAAAGGGGAAATAGGAGCCGATAGATATACAATCACAGGCCATCTACAGGCAGGAATGTTTGTCTGTTTGAAAACAGATAAAGTCTTTCAGCATCTTCTCTTTTCTTCCCTACCCTGACACGCCTGGCTCCCAATCATTTGATGATTGACCACTTTTTTTTTTTAAAGCTGTTGCCTGCCCCAATGTGTGAGAGCTTTTCAAAATAATAAATTCTTCAGGAAAGTGGATAGCCGGGGGGGGGGGGGAGACAGCTTAAATAAATGCATTTGTTCTGGAATTTGTCACATCACCCAGGAGGAAATGCTCAAGCTGCAATTTAAACGCCTATTTATAGGGAAGTAAATTCTTCTGCAAACAGTGGGACTCTGTTCCATACTGTGCTCAGTTCTGCCGCGCAAGCCCTGGATGAGCAAATAAAATGCTCAAGGAGAGATCTGTGTGCCTCCATGCGCACGATGTCATTTCAGTCGGGCTCAGTATTGGAGAAGCTCTTGGTGGGTTTGTGCCCAGTTGTCCGTCACAGGGGTTTTCAAGCTCTGTTGAATGGATAAATCTGCATTTCACAGAATTGGCTCATTGCTCGATCAGAGCCAATGCTGTCTGTGCTGACTGACCATAGCAAGACAAGGATCTTGTCCCGTCTTAGCTGGAGATGCCAAGGATTAAATCTGGGGCTGGCTATGTAAAATACATGTGCTCTACCCCTTCCCCTCTTGTCAAGGCACACTGGAGTACAAGCTTTTAAAAAGGGACGGGACAGATTTCTGGAGGAAAAGTCCATTGCAGGCTACAGGCCATGATGGTTAGAGCAACCTCTTTACGTGAATTAGGCTATCTTGGAGTGCCGGATGCAGGGGAGTGGCAACAAGATGCACGTGTCTTGTGTAATCCCTGAGGCATCTGGTGGGCCGCTGCGAGATGCAGGAAGCTGGACTAGATGGACCTTTGGCCTGATCCAGTGGGGCTCGTCTTATGTTCTTATGGAGTTCCTTGTTGGAAATACTGGGGATGTTTGTGTTATCCATGAGGCTGTGCATAATGGCAGGCAGGCTTTATTCAAGGACAGAGTGCTTACTGCTACTGAAGGTTCCCTGCACCATGCAGTTGTAGGGGAGTGTTGGACGTTCCGGGGCACATTCTGCAATGCAGCCCAACGTGAGCTAAGTGCATTTCCAGGCCTAGAACAATACTTGGGAATCCTTAGCTGCTGAGCAAGCAAGTCTGTGGAACGAGTTCTCTGCAGGTAGGACTGCAGAAATGGATCAGCCTGTGGGAGTCGGGATGCCACACTGTGATCCTAGGCACACTTGTGGAAAGTAAGTTCCATTGCAATTGGTCAGGCATGCTTCCAAGTCAATATTTGTGGGCTGCTCTCCTATGGTTGGAGTGAACTTTTAGTATGCGTATGGCTGCTCCAGTAGCAAGACCATACTGACAACAGAAAGTTGACAGTGATGTCAAGAGTGATGAACTGTGCACATTCCTGACTCACACAGGTATGTAGAATTCTATAATGGCATGGCACCGAAGGATAATCGGGTAGCTTTTTGATCTCCTTGGGTTGCTAGCATGTGTAGTGCCGGAGGCTTTTGGAGGCTTAATTGTGCGGTTCTCTGAATGTGTGAGTTCTGTGTTTGGTTATATTAGCAGCCATGAGTTTGAAATGGTGTTCATGGAAAAGTATGCCATGATAAAGTAGGCTTGAGGATGCTACCACAAAACTGTTTGTATGTGTGCTGTAACACACCAAGGGATTACCAGTCTGGTATTTGTGTTCATCAAAAAGCAGTAGCAAACTGTGCAGTGTTTGCTTGACGATTTGTCCCGTTGTGTTCAGCAAGACTTACTCCCAGGAAGGTATGCATGGATTGTAGCTTAAGGCATATACAGGTGGAGCCTTCTTATCAGCAAGTGTTCAGTTTTTTGTGTAAAATCAAATCCATTTGCAATTGTAAGATCCATCGGGGCCTGTTTGTTTTGTTTTATGCTATCTTAATCTTTTATCCTATCTTTTATCTTGTTTTTAACCGTACTTTTTTGTTTGTAATTTTCATGTTGTGAGCTTTCTTGGGTGCATCGATACAGGGCAAAAAGACAGGATAAAAATTCAATTAATAACATAAAAAAAATGAAGACACTCCTTTAATTAGCAGCCATGGTTTTTAAAAAGCTTCTCTTATCTTGGCAATGCAGCTGCAGGCATTCTCCAGGGGACTCAGAACAGATGAGTATCAATTAGATCTGAGATGAGACCTCTTCACTTTGCCCTAGAGCGAGGCAAAAATACAAAACGGAAGTGATTAGTTACAGGGGAGAGGTCTTACTCAGAGCTAATTGATTGTAATCTGCTCTAAGACCCTGGAGAAAGCTTGCTGCTGCATTGCCATGGTAAGATAAGCTTTTTTTAATCAGTGAGTCAAATCAGCAGATGGGAACACCATGGATGAGAAGGGTGTACCTGTATTAGGAAAAACCATGTAATGTTGTATAATGTGACATTAGGGATGTGTCTTTTGCACAAAGGTATTAAAGATATTTATAGTGTATTCAGCTTTTCAACAAAAAAGTTCGCAAATTTGTTCTCTGTAAACAATCGAATAACTAAATGTTAAGTCCCAAAAGGGCTCATAATCTAAAAACTGCAGAAGAAAACCAGCAAACAGCCAATAGAAAAGACTCTGTGCTGGACAAAGAGGGGTAGTTACTGTCCCTCTGTTAAAATATAGAAAGAACAGCAACTGAAAAGTGCCTCTTTGCTCAGTTACCTAAATGCGACTTACGCACAGCTGTCCCCTTTGTGTATTGGGCATTAAACTGTAAAAAGTATTTGCTATTACGCGTTGAATGACAAATGGTAACCTTGCCTCATAGTACATAACTTGTGGATGGCATTCTTGTGGTTTGAAGTGGCTCTTTTAGGATTTGAAATAAAGTTGGCAGCAGCGTTCCGTTCCTGGGGTTCTGAATCTTCAAACCAAACTCCCATTTCTTTTTGGCTTAATTTTAAATTGTGTACTTGTGTGTCAGTAACTTGTAAGTCACATGTGTCAGGATGGGAGATGGAATGCCAGGCTGTGACAAGCTGCAGTACCTGTTGTGGCAGAACGGAGTCACTGTGGAGCTGATTAGCCAGTGTGGGAATAACAGCCAGCAAAGTATGGAGTATGACCTTGAGGACCTTTTTTAGGCTTGACTTACGATTGCCTGCTGAAGCTCGATGTCGCATGGCCAGAGGAGAGAACCACACTGTGAAGGCTACATCTGGGACTGAGGATTTGGTGAATCACAATACTGTATATTTGTAAAAAAAAAAAACCATTGAAAAATGGTGGTTTAGACTAGCCTGCCCATGTAAGCCACTTTGGGCGCTTGCTTTGGCATGGGAAAAGCCAGGTGTAAATTCTTCAAAGAAGTAAATGAATGCATTGGGTCTGTGCCCTAAAATATACCCAATGCTTTTCTGTAGCTGCATATGGCTGATGGAGATTGGGAATGGTGGGCAACTTATATTTCAAGGAAGACCCTCCATTTGCAGTGTTTTTCTTGAGCATAGTTTTGGAAGCCACTTCTATAGGGGAGCATTAGCCACTTTTTATAGCATAGCATTAGTTGACTAATACATCGGAGCATCTCCATGCTGTGCTAGGGATCAGAGACAACAGTGTGATTGTTGTGGTCTTGGGCTGCAATCCTATATGCACTTACCAGAGAGTAAACCCCTTGAACTCTGTGAGACTTCCGAGTATAGGATTGTATTGTGAGAATATTGTACCCTGCCTGCATGATAAAATGCAAGATAAAGGTAAAGATTTCCCCATGACCAAATGGTCTAGTTGTGACCGACTGTAGGGGACGGTGCTAATCTCTGTTTCTAAGCCGAAGAGCCGGTGTTTGTCCAAGAACAAGTTGTCATGTGGCCAGCATGACTATAGGCACATGGAATGCTGTTACCTTCCTACTGAAGTGGAACCTATATCTACTCACGTTTTTATGTGCTTTTGAACTGCTACATTGACAGGAGCTGGCACAAGTGACGGGAGCTCACTCGGTTGCGTGGTCTTGAACTGCCAACCTTCTGGTCAGCAAACTCAGCAGCGGTTTAACCTGCAGAGCTACCACGTCCCCGATAAAATGCAACTACTGCCTATTTGCTAGTGTGCAAGATTCTATCTACTTAATGAAAACATAAGGGTTATTTCTGGATTACGTGAGACTGTTGGAAACTGCTCTGTTGGGCTTTCAGATATCATTTGTTGCTGATGCCCTTAATTTGCCATGCCTGGGTTATTGTATTTTGGAAAACAATCTGTGGCTCTAGCAAAAGCTGAGAAACTTGTTCCTACGCAGGCTGGGATGACGGCAATATTTTCATATGCCAGTTTCCACTGAATCATCTGTGGAGTTCAGAAGGGGAGTGCTTACTTATTGGTGTCATGCACTGGCAAGTTGACTAGGAACTTTTTGTTTTGAAAGCCTCCCTTTTCCAAGGAAGCTCATCGTGTTCTATTTTGTTGTTCTGGATAGTGTTATCTGGAAGTAAAGACAGTGACTACACTAAAGGAAGTACAGTACAGTGTTTTTAAAATGGGAAATGACAATGAGATAGTTCTGTCGGGTTATCAGTTGCTTCCTTGGGTCACTTGCAGTTGTCTTGATGTACATGGAAACTTGTACCCTACCTGTCTGTTGGGATTAGGGTGTTTAACCTAATTTTTTAAATACCACTCTCCTATTTCTCCATGCACATACTCACCCACCCACTCATAAACCCGGGATATGCATTGAAGGATCATAACCACCATTTCTATTCCTACCTGGCCTTGAGTGTTCCAATATGAATTGGATTGGTTCCAATGTGACATTGATGTAACTGCATTTTGGATGTGAATACTGAATTGGATGCAGCACTGATGTGAATGAGTTGGACCCTGGGAGAAAAAAGCCCAGTCTCTTAATCATTATGAGAACACTTGTTCTGGCTTTGCTTTGTTCTTCTTGCTTTTTGATTTGCAAAGATTTGGTGGAGATAAATCATTACAAATTACTCATATTGGCTTTCTTCCTGTCCATTGACTCTTTGAATGAATGGCAGTTTAGCCCCATCTTATAAAAAGGGGAAAGAGAAATGAAAAGCTTTAAGCCCCATGTAAATGCATATATTTACATATATTAATGCATATATATTTTTTGAGGCACAACTTGGGATCTGTGCCTTGCTCTAAATTAATATTGAAATAGTGAGTGGCCAGGCTGTTTAACTTAAATCACTGGTGTAAGAGTCCTAGAGATGTTTGGCTTGAATCGTATCATGAATGGGCTTAAACATTGCCCTGGACCATCTTAATCCAAAAACACAAGAACTCTACATTCGACTTGTGGTTGACTTTGAATTTATTAAATTATAAATTTATTAAATTACATTTTAGAGTAGTGTTATTCAAACTGTGGGTTGGGACCCACTTGGTGGGTTGCGACTTGATGTCAGGAGGGTCACGGAAAGCTGGGAGCAGCCATCTTGGAAGCTGCGGACCTTACTCTTGCTATATTCCTTTTCTGAATGTTAATAGTTAGAATTTTCAAATGTTTTTTTTTAATTCTTGGTTTAGTGCTTTTGCATGACATTTTGTCTTAATCTTGCTTTCTTCAGGGGTGTTTCATGGTTGTGCAATTGCTGCACTCCAAAAATGCCAGTTTGCATTCCAGGTGGGTCATTTTATCACATCACAATGATGGCACTTCTGGCTTGATGATGCCATTTTCTGCTATGACATCACGTCCAGTGGTCCCAATATGAGTGCCAATCTAAAAAGTGTGTCGTGGACTAAAAATGTTTGAGAACCACTGCTCGATGGCATTACGGTGGCCAAGGCAGAAAATTCAAATGATACACTTCCATCATCATACCCCAACAATTAAATGGATAGCCTGCTGCCTTCAAAATCTACTTCTACCCTCTAAAGGGCCTGATTTGGAGAACTGGGTCTAGCTTCATTCTTGTACATCCTGTGTTTAATGTTGTTGTTTTAAAGTGTTTTACTTATTGTGGCTACATTGTATTTTGTTGTTCTCTGTAAGCAAACGCCTTGGGCATTTGCTTAGGCATGGGAAAGGTGGGGTATAAGTTCCTCAAATAAACAAAATTAATACTAGTCACTTTTCCCAGTCTAATGACAGGAATGGCCTCGTTTTAAATGCTGTCAAATCTAATTGGTATCATGTGAGATACCAAAGGTTGCCGAGTGTGTTTCTGAGTTTCTGCTTACCACAGCATGGAGTCCACTCCTTCCGCCTTCCTTTCCGCCTCCACACTGTTGTCATTGATATCAGCCAGCTTCTTGTGTAAATTCCCAGTTCTGTAGAAGTGTTTACCAGAGAGCTTCCCCCTCCTGTCCGCCCACTTGCTGAAATGGCAGAATGTTAAAAGTCATGGACGCCTGGAAAAAGACATGACAACACACTGGAAATCTGACTTGGAGCGACTCTGCTCTGATGCACAGCCAGGCTGCGTATTTAAGGGGGGGGGCAGCAGAGGGGAAAGATGCCTATATCCTTGAGGAGGAAGGTAATGCCAAAACAAGCATCCAGGTGATGCTTTGCTAGAGAATATTTGCTATCTGTTGAAACTCAAAAGACGGTCCTATAGAGGTTAAAAAAGACAGCCTTTAGATTGTCTTCTCCCAAAAGGAAAAATGGCAGAAGTTCACTTAATTTGTAATGCTATTCCTATTTAACCGGTAGTAAGCCTTATTTGATGCTGTGGAGTTTCCTTCTAAATAAACACGCACCGCATTTCACTAAGAGCAGGTGTATATTTCCTCCCTTTAAATGCAGTCCCTAGAATCTCTAAATACCATATAATAGCTAAGTTGGTTTTGAGTATACGGATTCAAAAGGCAGGTAGGGAATGCAAACTGTGAATGTGTCTCCCCCCTCTTTGTAAACAGAGGATAATTTGTAAAATGCAAGTTTTTCCCTACAGTTTGACTGTGGTACAGCCTATTCTATCATTTCATTCAAATGATCGTGTGGACGATGCTCCTGAATGCAAAAATGGGTTGGGTATGAGATGGGTTTGGCAGATTGCGGTGTGTGGTTTCGTACTTTGACGGCAGGCACGGTTTTGTACTGGCGGTGCTGATATAAAGTAGTGGTCAGGAAATTGAGCTGTGCATCCGGCATCCCCAGGTCAAATCTCGCCTTGGCCACAAATTTCCTCGGTGGCTTCCTCGGTGCTGCCTTCTTGACCCCAGCTGCAATATGGGGATAATGATAACCTAGGGAAGTGGTTCTCAAACCATTTAGCACCGGGATCCACTTTTAGAATGATAATCTATCTGGGACCCACCGGAAGTGATGTCATTGCCAGAAGCGCCATCATTGTGACGCCAGAGCCTGCTGCTTTCCTGAGAATATGGCAGTAAGTTGGATTATTTCTCAGCCATTTTTCAATAGCAAAGTGAATAAGAAAGAAAAAAAATCCTATTTAGCACCTTGACACAAGCAAAACCACCACACAGCCCTGCCCTTTCCAGTGTCTCATCTTCCCATATTTTCAATGTTGACTGCATTAGGTGCTACGTGACCCACCTGAAATTGGCTTGTGACCCACCTAGTGGGTCCTGATGCACAGTTTGAGAAACACTGCTATGGGGATTTGCATGGCTTGCAGCCCTGTGTGGGATTTGGGGTGGGGTGGGGAGTAGTGTTTAGATGCTGACAGATGTTTGTTCAGTGGCTCAGTTGTGCTGTTCTCATGGGTATTTTGTTGGCTGTTGGAGGAGCATACTCCTTGTTGGAGGAGAATACTATTAATCAGTAGTATTTATATACCGTTTTTCAACACAAAGTTCACAAAGCTGTTTACAGGCAAATAGTAATAATCAGTAACAGGCAAATAGTAAACAGGCAAATCAGTTTCACACAACTGATTACGTTTAGGTGCTAAATCATGTTAACAGGCAAGGAACTATTGGCCCGTTGAGTTTTTGTCATATCTCAGTATCTTGCTCAAGCTTTGGTTCATTCACAAAAGTCTAGGAATTCAATGTTTTTCATGGTACAGGCATACCTGGACTTCCACCCACTTGATTTTGATCACTTTTGCTTTTTCAACTTTCAATTACAGCTATAAAGGTGGGCCGATGATATGTGCGGTTTCCCTGGGCCTCAGGATGCCTTATAAGGACATAAAACGTAGCTTCTGGAAAACAGGAAGTGGTTTTTTTTGCCTAAATGGCCTTTCTGAAGGCCACAGAGGCTGTGGGTGGTCATGTGTGGCCTCTGTGGGCCTCAGAAAACCCTCTGGACCAGACTGGATCACTGCTCCAGTCTGTTTTGGAGGGTCCAGGTGGGCCCTGGTGGGGGGGGAGTCGGCATCTGCGCATTTTCAAATCTACGGGTGTCAAACCCTCAGATAATGTCAGCCCACCTGTACATACAGTATATCCTTATTTTCTTCTCACAGACAGTGTTTTGGATTCCAGAAAGTGTGTGTAGAAGCTTACTTACGCAAGGGTGATACCCAGCACTTCCAAAATCTCTGTGTGTAAGGTGGCTCTGCTAAACTCTCCCCCGTCCCCAAACATCAATCCATGTCTCATTGCAGGTGGTTCTACCAGTCAAGGGTCACCAACCCTTGGGCATATTCTCGAATCTAACCCAATTTGGGGAAAGTGATGGTTAATCAATAAGGAGTATTGGCGCAACTCTTCCATATCTGAGGTAGTTAAGATGAGAGTTGGCACAACCTAATGTGATCAGACAGAAAGGTATATTCCTCCAACCAGCGCCAAATTAAAAGGGATACAGGTGGGGCCTTTTAATCTGCGGGGGTTCCATTCCTGGAAGCGCCATGGATAAAAAAATCTGTGGGTAACTAAACCCGTGGATTTGCCCTCTCCCCGCTCTGAACCTGACTACAGCTCTTCTCCAGTCAGGTCTGGAGGGCTTTCTGAGGCCTGTTGTGTGTGACCTCGGCGGGCCTCAGAATAGCTGTTTCGGCAAAAAAAAGTTCTGGATTTCAGCAATAACCAGAAGTCACACTTTTAATGCCTTTTTAAGGCATTACAAGGCCCGAGAAAGCTTCCCTGGGTGCACATAACTTGGGCGGGCCTTAGAAGAGCGTCTGGAGGTGACCAGAGCTCCAGTGGCCTTCAGAGGCTTCACGTTGAGCCTAATCTGGCTCAACGCAGGTCCGGGGGACCCATGTTGAGCCAAATTTGCGGACGTAAAATCTGCGGATAATTAGACTCGACATGTATTCCTAAATTGGCCATACAGAATGGCATAGGTGAAACAGCACAAGCGTCAAACTTCTGAGGGGAAACGGCCGTCATCATCAAGTTACCATTTTAATAATACAATACCATGTGCTTGCTCTCTTCTGCGACACCATGGAGGTTCCTGTGAGCTCAAGGTACTCACCATCTGCAATAGGCCTCCAGTCCATCAGCTCCTGTTGGGGCAGGTAATTTTTAGGGGTTCTCTACATAGATGTGCTTGGATCATTTGGTTGCTCCTCGTGCAGAAATGCAACATAGCCTACCCCTTACTTGGCACTAGACACTGATAGCACATAGGGCTACAGGGCAAAGAAACAGCAACTCTTGTTTGGATAATGCAGTCTCATGTAGCCTCACCCTTCAAACACGCTCTGCTCTTTTCCCCAAAGTTGAGGAACTGCCCTAGAAACATAGCCTAGCTAGGGCTTGTTGGCCATAAAGCTAGTTTCATTGTTCGCTAGTCCATACATCAAATTTTTGTGTGTGCTAGGTTTAGATTTTCTCTGATTTTGGCTAGCTTTTGTGGCAATTATTATAGTCTCCTAAAAGAAATAAACATGTTCAAATCTGTTGCCTCAAGCTAACTTAAACGGAGGTGGTTGGCTGCAATTCATTGAAAAAAATTGATTCATTGGTATGAGGTTCAAACAACAGATGTGGTTTTCCTCACAAGGCAGTATGCTTTTCTGGAAATTTAGCCTCAGAAGATTTACTAGTCTTGCCCCCCTTCAAGCTTCCTAATTTTTTTGTTTAAAATTTGCTTTGAAGCTAAGTGTCTTTCTGACAGCCAAGTTTCCCCTCTCTCCTTTTTTTTGTTTTATGTCTTCCCCTCCCAAAATGATCTCAGCAAGATCATCGAGGCCTGCTAAATTGCTTGACGCAGCAGACGGGAAATGGATCTGTTTGTGTAAGTTATGTAACTGTGTTTGAAAAACGGACCCAAGGAGCGATGTGGGTGATGGAATCGAAGGGATGCCTCTGATAGTTTAAGCAGCAGTTATCTAGTTGGGAATAATTCTCTAAAGAGGTGTGAACAGGAGGCAGATTCTTTGCAGCAACTGCAAGAGATTTCAATCTGTGGAACAGTCTTGTGCCATTACTCCAGGCACAAAATTTTTTATGATTTGACCTGTAGGCAAACTTGGAAACAGAGCTTCTGTTTCAGATGCCAGTGAATCAAAGAGAACCTTGACCTGGCCTACTCTTGTGTCTTTAGGACCAATTTTGTCAGCACGAATCAGGAGTTGGAGCTTTCCAAATTGTGTCTGGAGGTGAGTAATCGCCTGGTTAAGAGTGCAATCCTAACCTGGAGTTAGGCCGGCCCAGTTAGGCCAGCAAAGTTTGGCCAGCACAAGGGCCACCGTAAAGTGTGTTTGGACCGCACTTGGTGTCGGGGAGGACGGTGCACGTCTGTGTGCTGCCCTCTCTGACTGTGAGAGCGGTCCAAACATACTTTACAGTGTCCCTTGTGCCAGCCAAACTTTGCTGACCTGACTGCAGGTTAGGATTGTACTCTAAACGAATTGACAACTAAAGGTGTAGCAGCTGGAGCCAGTAATGAAGTTGGCAACCCTTGGGGTGCCAAAGAGAAGAACTAGTTTGGTATTTGGGTAGACAGCTAACTTTGCAGCATGGATGCAGGCACAGAGGCTCAAAGGTAAGGCTGGCTTTCTTAGGCTGACACAGGGACTTCAGGAGGGTGGCAGGAGTCTTAATGGGCCAGTGGGGAAAGGGTGGGCCTGTGGGGGGCCTGGCCCGGGGTGGGGGGAGGAGCCAGGATCTGGCCTTTGGGTCAGATCCTAACTCCTGGCTGGGGTGGCCCCACATCAGCTGCTTGAAGTTGATCCACTGATTTCAGTGGCGCAACTTTGAGTATCCCCCGTTCAGGCCACTGTGTGCTACCTGGGGAACGGGAATAAATTCCTCTTTCCTTGGGTAGTGCAGCAGCAACTCCAAGCCAGTGATGTCATGCACCCACTACACACCACTACGTGCGTGCTGGTTCCTAGAAGTTGAGCTGGCCCCGCCCACTCGAAGCTGGCCCCGTCGGCTGGTTGGCTCAGCAGCTGCGCATGCGTACTGCACGCCCGCAGCCGTTGCCTGCACATTCTGTGAGGAGGCAGGCAGCATGGTGGCGGCGGCATCATGACATCACTTCCGGCTATGACCTCACTTCCTGCCATGACATCACTTCCGGCTTATGATGTCACTTCCGGTGGGCGGACCCCGACACGTGCCAATCAAAAGTGAATACCTGTTCCTAAATCATTTGGATGACACCACTGCTCCAAGCCCTGAGCTGGATATGAGGCCAGCGTGTTGGTCTGCTTATTCCAACCCGGGGTTACGATTGCGCCCTTAGTTGCTCCGAGAGCATACTGCTGCTTAAAGGGAAGGGTTATAAGTATAAATATAAATATATATTTAAAATGAGATAATTTTTAATCTGTAATAACCAGAAATCTAGGCTCATGAGGAGTAATTGCAGTGGTGACTGGCTTCCGACATAATGCAAAACCATGGTTTCTGCTAACCAGGGCTAAGAACCCACACAATGGTTTGAGCTCCCAGATATACCCGCGCTGCTTGCTTTCATTTTGTCTGCAAAACACTCATAAACACACTTAACTCTCTTCTCCATGGTGTAGCCGCCTTTTGAGATGGACCAGTGACCCTAGCTGTGCTCTTTCTGGAGTCTGTGAATGAATTCAGACGTAATGCCAAATTGCAGTCAAAAGAGATTGTTTGCAAACAGCTTCCACTTGTCATTTCAGATCCTTGTCTGTCTACCCCAGAGAAGCTATAGTCCAGCGCACTTACCATATCAAATCAAAAGAATTCAAACGAAAGCCCT
>JAJKFI010000044.1:6329143-6398273 GCA_029204185.1 Lerista edwardsae | reverse complement strand
CTACCGGTACGCTGGGCGTGTCTTCCGGGTGAGCGGCAGCGCGATCGGTGGGTTCTGTTGCATAACGGCGAAAGCCCGCCCGCTGCAGCGGGCGGGCTTTCGCCGTTACACAACAGAACGCAGCGATCGCGCTGCCGCTCACCCGGAAGACACGCCCAGCGTACCGGTAGGCTGACACTACTGCCCAGATGCCACCAATGCAATGCAACAAATAGCAGTAGGAGGCTCAGCTCGGCAGGCAGAGCTCCAGCATGTGCTTTTTGTGCGCTCGAAAAAGCCCTCCCATCCACCTGGAGCCTTTTCCCAGCATTTTGGCACATGGTATCTGGCTACCTAATAACTTATCCAGAAAATTAATTAACAGTGTGGGCCTTGAGCTGGGACTTGAGCTAGCTTTAATTCTACATGTAAAACTACACCAATAGTATGTGTGTAAAATACAGGTGGGCCCCCATATCCACTGATTCTGTATCCGTAGTTTCATTATCCATGGATCTGGGAGTTCCCCTTACCTTTCCTTTATCATTACTTTGGGGTTGCTAAAAAACCTTCTTGCTTGGAAGAGGGGACTAGGGAGAACCCTATACACTTATCCATGGTTTCAAATTTGCCTGGGGATCCCAGGAACCTACCCCCCCCCCACACACACCCTGCAGGTACCAAGGCACGCCTGTCCTTTAAGTTGCAAATCAATAGTGTACCCCGCCTTTCTGCCCGAATTTATACCCCGCCTTTCTGCCCGAAGGCACCCAAGGCAGCTATAGAATAGAAGTCTCATCTGAATTATTTTTTTACATTGTCTACTTGGTATCAAACCCTAAATGGCTGTCCATTTCAATTTTAAAAATTGGTGAACACATTCCATCTTTGAATGGAGACATTGCGTTTGTAGGAGTACTACCCTCAAAGTTACCTACCTACCAAAGTTATTTGCTTCTGTCATAACATAATGTTTTCTCCATTATAGCAATAGCCCAGTTTTAACACCCACTCAATAGTTGTGGCTACCCAGATGGATCTTTTAATCCGCAAGTTCTTTAGCAGGTTCTGCACTAGTAGTTTTGCTGCAATATTGTGCCGATTTTTCAGAAAGGAAATCTCGACAAGACAGACATGCTGGTAATCTTGTGCATTCCAGAATTGGAAGAACATTCAGTTAAGTTCTATCCATGGGCAAATTCATGAGACTTTACCATGTTTGTGCTGTCATTCTAGGAGGCTATCTGTATCAAGAAGCCACTGTGTTAGTAATGCTGATAGCAAGCTGAGTGTCCGTGTAAAAAAAATAAAAAAATCCTGTTAACTAGGGGATGAGTTAGTGCAGTTAATTTCTTACCAGTCTAACTTGTAGCCATTTATATGGTAATGTGAATTACTTGGATCCTGTCCATATGCAATACTTCTGCGGTGTGGGAGCTGGTAATGTATAACAGCAGTTGTGTGGCACAGGCGGCATGTCTGGATGATGATGGCATGGAAAATTCATTATGCCTATGCAGTGGGATTCTTCTCTTATGTTACCATAAGAGTGGCCAGTCTGTGGGCCACGTGGAAACAGCTTCCATTTTGCAAAGCAGCCTATATATTGGCATTGGGGTTGAGGAAGCTGGCAGTGGGATTTCCATAAGAATAGCTCCACTGGATCAGGCCAAGGCCCATCTAGTCCAGCTTCCTGTATCTCACAGTGACCCACCAGATGCCTCAGGGAGCACACAAGAAAAACTAGATATTTGTATCTTGTTGCCACTCCCCTGCATGCGGCATTCCGGCGTAGCTCAGAATGGAAGTTGCACTACCCATCATGGACTGTAGCCACTAATTTAGAGCCTTTTTGACTCAATGAACCAATGGGAAGCTCCTAGATGAGGAGGGAGTGGGCGGGCCAGGCATGGAGTTGGGTTGGATCCTGGTGTGTGTTGGCACAAGCAGAACTGCACTCTTGTTCGCACAAGTATGGGGTGAGATTTCTGCCAATTTGCTGTTGGTTGGCAGTCCCCCATTATCATACTGTTTGGGGGTAATGGTCCTGCAACCCTTAGGATGACGTGGTGGCGCAGTGGGTTAATCCGCTGTTGCTGGGCTTTCCAACCGGAAGGATGGGAGTTCAAGACTGCGCGACGGAGTGAGCTCCTGCCAACCTAGCAGTTCAAAAGCACCTAAATGTAAGGAGATAAATAGGGACCACTTCGGTGGGAAGGGAATGGCGTTCCATGCGCTACGGCGTAGAGTCATGCCGGCCACATGACCACAGAAGCTTGTCCTTGGACAAAACACCGGCTCTACAGGCTTTGAAACGGAGATGAGCACTGCCCCCCTACAGTCAGTCACGACTAGACCATTCGGTCATGGGGAAACCTTTACCTTTTATTGGGAATTTCAGGATGGAGGAAGGGATGGCAAAATCCCCTTCTATGAGTGGTATCCCACATGTGGTTTTTTTGGCTTCTCTGCATGATTTTTGAATAGCATAGGAAACTGCTTATTTTCTACGTCAGTGGTTCTCAAACGTTTTTGACCGGGACCCACTTTTTAGAATGGCACTCATATTGGGACCCACCGGAAGTGATGTAATGGCAG
This sequence comes from Lerista edwardsae, assembly GCA_029204185.1. Lineage (NCBI taxonomy): Eukaryota > Metazoa > Chordata > Lepidosauria > Squamata > Scincidae > Lerista > Lerista edwardsae. Next base: position 6,395,696 of record JAJKFI010000044.1, on the reverse strand, counting down.
GAAGGAACATCAAGTATGAAGTGCCATCATTGACACTCTTGAAATACAGATTGGCATTCTTGGACTGCAGCAATTGTATAACCATGAAACATCCCTAACAGAAAGCACGGTTAGGACAAAATATTATGTAAAACCACTGAACAGAAAACTTAAACAAAACAAAACTTCACTTGAAAATTCAAACTGGTAATGCTCACAAAAGGAATATAGCAAGAGTAAGGCGTGCAGCTTCCAAGATGGCTGCTCCCAGCTATCCGTGACCCACCTGACATGTTGCTGCTCACCAAGTGGGTCCCTGCCCACAGTTTGACTAACACTGTTCTAAGCCGTAGAACTTACTTTTAAAACTAAAAAGGTGCACTGTTGTGAATTTGTTGTAAAAAAAATTAATGTTCTTATTGAGGGTCAAGAGAACACATTTAGCTGACCCATCTGTAATTTGAAACTTGCCAATAGCCATTGACTATTCTGCACCAACAAGGGGGTAGCTGCAGCTCAGTTGAGTGCTTTGCAGGGAGATGTTCCCATGTTCAGAATTCCTGACATCTCTAGATATATTCAGATCTTTCAGAAGCCTGCCTAAATTTGTGGGCAGTATGAGCTTGAGGAATGATGGTCAGAGGAACTAGGCGGAAACAAAGAAGTTCAGCAGAGAGACAAATGTAAAGTTCTGCATTTAAGGGAATAGAAAGAGACACGGGTATAAGAAGGGGGAGTAATTGCATTTGGCAGTAATCCATGTGAAAAAGTTCTCAGAATTGCAGTCTGTCACAAGCTGAACATGAGTCAGAAGTGTGATGTGGCTTCAAAAATGGCTGATGTGATTAGTTTCCAAGTCATAAGAAGTAATAGTGCTACTTCACTCTGCATTAGTCAGACCTCATCTGGAGAAATCCATCTAGTTCACTTTAAGAAGGATGTGGACAAATTTAGACGGGCAACAAAGATGCTTTTGGAATCTGGAAAACAAATCTTATGAGGCAGGGTGGAAGGAACTGTCTGTTTTGTGTAGAAAAGTGAAGAACAAGAGCACATTTTACAAATTCCTGAAGAGCTGTCACACAGAAAAGAGGGAAAAAATACTTTTCTCTGTTTGTCTGGGGATGGGGTCAGGAATAGATATAATGGTTTGAAGTTATTGGTCGATAGGTTTTTGGTTGAATATTTGTTGTTCAATCGCTAAGTCGTGTCCGACTCTTTGCGACCCCATGGACCACAGCACACCAGGCCTCCCTGTCCTCCACTAGCTTCCTGAGTTCGCCCAATTTCATGTTCATTGCTTCGGTGACACTATCTAACCATCTCATCCTCTGCCGCCCCCTTCTCCTTTTGCCTTCCATCTTTCCCAGCATGAGGGTCTTTTCTAAAGAGTCCTCTCTTCTCATGAGGTGGCCAAAGTACTTGAGCTTCAGCTTCAGGATTTGTCCTTCCAGGGAGCAGTCAGGCTTGACTTCCTGGAGGATTGACCGATTGGATCTCCTTGCAGTCCAGGGAACTCTCAAAAGTCTTCTCCAACACCGTAACTCAAAAGCATCTATTCTTTGGCACTCTGCCTTTTGTATGGTCCAGCTCTCACAGCCATACATTGCTACTGGGAAAACCATCGCTTTGACTATGCGGACCTTTGTTGGCAGGGTGATGTCTCGGCTTTTGATTAAGTTGTCTAGGTTCGCCATAGCTTTCCTCCCAAGAAGTAAACGTCTTTTAATTTCATGGCTTGAATATTAGAAGAAACTTAATGGTAAAGGCAAATTGATCATGGAACCAGTTTGCTAGTGCGTTGGTGCACTGTCCTGCCCGAGAGGTTTTCAGACAAAGCTTGGCTAGTTACCTGTTGGATATGTTGTAGCTCTGAGTTTCCTGGGGTTGGAATAGGTGGCCTTTTAGGAGGACCCCTCCAACTTTATGAACTCTGCGATTCAAATTGAGTCCAAGCGCCTTGGCATTTCAGCTAGTTAAGTACACATGAGCCCTACTGCAGTTTAGCTTTAATATTTCAATTAATGACATTAAAATTAAGTCTTAATTTAATAAATCAAATGAATCAATTAAATGAACTGAAACAGCACTCAGTTGAAAAAGGGAAATATGTGTCTTCTTATACCAAATGGAAAATATTAATGGTATGTGTAGCAGCGTTTACCTCCCTTTTGGCTTTCTTTTAAAAAATTTAAAACTTTGTATGGCAGCAGTCAAACAGTTGATTGGCCTCTTGGCTTAATTTTCTGACAGATCAAATGTGTACCCTTAGGTGATGGGGGTCTCCCCAAATTTCCTGTTGTAAATTTGTAAATGTTCTCAGGAGTATAAGTCAAAATACCCTTTTTTCAAGCCGAAAGGCATGCCAAAATGTTAATGCGGCATAAAGTGATGCAATTATTCCACTGGGTTGTAATGAAGAATGACACTTTGTCACATAGGAAATGTCTATGGGAGACAAAAAACATATTATGTTAGCTGATTGTGTTGAACTAATTAGCCGAACAGTAAGCAGTTGTCTTTAATTCCAGCCACTTCCAACTTTTCTGATGCCCTGCTACCATCTGAACGGTGGTGATTCTGGCGTTTTGGCACTGTTCCTTGACATGCCCTGCACTGTTTTGCTCCTTGCACTTTTTCCAGTTTGTGATGCCTTTTACTTGCAGACAGGAGACAACCTGCTCAGGAACTGTGAGCATATATTCATTTTATTTAAAAGGTTTATACAGGCGGGTTTGGGACCCATGGATTTGACCCAACACAGATCCCAACCCACCTTAGGAGGGCCCCATGTACCCCTCCTGGAGGAGTCTTCTGGTCATTTCTGGGAGGTAATCTGAGGCCCATGGAGGGCACATGTGGCCTCCCAGTGCCTTGTACTATGTCCTGGATGTGGATGATGGCCCCCACCCACGGATTCAATTATCCACGGTAAAAATATCCACGTGGGGTGTGTGTGTGTGTGTCCTGGAATGGATCCCCACACGTACTGAAGACCAACTTCAGTTTTTCCTGAAGCTCAAGCAGTGTAAAATAGAACATAAAAATGAAAACCATAGAGGAATGGTTATAAAACAATATACACAGTGGTGTAGCTATCTATGGGGTGGGGCGCCATCCTCAGGGGGGTGTCATCACAGAACCCCAATCATCAAAGTCGCATGTTTACGGAATACTACCATCATGCTGTATACTGTTGGATGCAAAATTTCACCCAAAATTCTGTGGGAAAAAACGGAGTGTAATAGATCTAGTCTAGCAAACGTTATGGCCAAAAAAACACACCCCAAAATACAAGTGTCTTAGGTAGGAGTATCAAACATACAGCTTGTGGGCCTGAATAATGAGTAGATGAATTTTGCTGGGGGTGTGTGTCAAAAATTTATGGACCCTGGTGCAAAATGACCTGGCTATGCCACTGAATATACACCTTTCATGTGATTTCAAATACTATCATGTATTTGTTGGGGCATCGTTGGGGCTTCTGTAGGAGGCAAAACTCTGAGTGAGGTTTCGTTTTTGGTTCTTTGTCATATTCAATGTGAATTTTTGAGACTATATATATATATATATATATATATATATATATATATATATATATATATTTCAACAGCATTTTGAGCAGTTACTTTTATATGCCTCATTATTCACATAATGATATGAACACAGATCAGGTCAACCTTTCAACAAGATGTGTTGCATGAAGTCATCTAAAAATACATGGTTAACCACGACAGTTGTTCCAGGTGTCGGCTAGGAGCAGAACGCAAGTTTCTACATTGGAAACTTGGAGTGTCGGAAAAATTAGGGCAATGCCACGACAGAGAGTGAATTGACATTTAATGTGCAGTTATTCCAAAACACCCTGGAAGCCTGAGAGTGAGATGCTTTTACAGATTTTTGTTTATTGATGGCATGGAATTGCCACATAATGCAAACCAGTCCTTCAGCAGAGAGCAAGCACTGTAGGAGGAGAGTGGGATGTTTGCTGTGCATTTGGGATGTTTGCAATAGTCACCAAGAATGTCAGTTTCAACTAGGTGTGTGTCAAACATTTTAAGGATGGGACGAATTATTTTATGATAAATAGAATGTTCAGAGCTTGCAGTAGTCAGAGGCTATGTTTTTACCTTGCCTTAAATATACAGGCACTTCTGCGCCTGCATCTTAATAGGCTGTTTAAAATGATATTTTTAAGTCCTAGCAGGCCATATATGTTAACTGACGTACTTTCTCACAGCATGTGGATGTCCTGCCTTTTCTCTCCCCACAGATCTACACTACACCTGTAGGGTAGAGGTTTGGACAGATGGCCTCCCCCCACCCCATGTGATTAACGAGACTTTTGAGGGAGGCAGGAGAAGCAAAGGATTGGACTGGGATGCTCATGTGCCCATGTCAATTAACAAGTATAAAAATCAAAACTTCAGGTGTCGGCTAATATAAGGGGTTCTGAGCTGTCTGCGGCAGCTCAGGAGAGAGATCTTGGGGTGCTGGTGGACAGCTTGATGAAGTTGTCGACCCAGTATGTGGCAGCAGTGAAGAAGCATGGGAAGCATGGGATAATTAAAAAAGGGGTTGAGAATAAAACTGCCAATATTATTATTATTTTGTTGTTGTTGTTCAGTTGTTAAGTCGTATCCGACTCTTCCTGACCCCAGCACGCCAGGCCTCCCTGTTCTCCAGCAGCTTCCGGAGTTGGCCCAATTTCATGTTCATTGCTTCGGTTACTATCTAACCACCTCATCCTCTGCCGCCCCTTCTCTTTTTGCCTTCAGTCTTTCCCAGCATGAGGGTATTTTCTCAAGAGTCCTCTCATTCTGCCACTATACAGATCGATGGTAAGGCCACACTTACCACTTGCACTGTACTGCATACAGTCCTGGTTGCCACATCTCAAAAAGGACATAGTGGAACTAGAAAAGGTGCAGAAGAGTGACAAAAATGATTACTGGGCTGGGGCACCTCTCTTATGAAGAAAGGCTGCAGCGTTTGGGGCTCTTCAGTCTGGAAAAAGGGTGCCTGAGGAGGGACGTGATTGAGACATACAAAATTATGCATGGGATGGATAAAGTGAATAGAGGTTCTTTTCCCTCTCTCTCAATACCAGAACCAGGGGACATCCACTAAAATTGAGTGTTGGGAGAGTTAGAACTGATAAAAGGAAATACTTCTTTACCCAGTGGGTAATTAATCTGTGGAACTCCTTGCTACGGGAGGTGGTGATGGCACCTGGCCTGGATGCCTTTTAAAAGGACAGATTTCTGGAGGAAAAGTTCATCACAGTCTACAGGGTTTGATGGGTATTTCTCTAACTAAACATGTTTTAGATGTAGTCCACCTTATGCCAGGTGAAAGGGAGAGGTGGCAGCACCCAGGCATCTTGTTGTCTTGTGTGTTCACTGGAGGGCCACTATGAGATACAGGAAGCTGGATTAGATGAGCCTTGGCCTGCTCTAGTGGGGCTTGTCTTATGTTCTTACTCGCTGGTCTTTTTTTCTCCTTGTGAGTAGTCTGGTTTAACTACATTTTGATCATCCTTTGAGTAACGTAATCGTCATTTCGCAGGCTGGTGGCATCAGCAGAAGATGTGCGAGTAATTTTGCATCTTGCTCTTTTCTATTCCTCAGCAGTGAGACTTGATGGAAATGGAGTGGTGATGAACAGTTCATCAGGGAACACTACACTTTTTTCTACAGTTCCCCAATTGCTTTTTGGCAGGAATGGTCTAGAGCTTTTTGGGTGCTGTTTACTGGGATTTGCTCCTGCAGAAACCCCCCATTATAACATATAGAAGCTGTCAGGCAGCTGTGCCTTGTCCAACTCCGTGCTCTTTTTCCAATCTGCTCTGTGTTGGAACCCATCCCAGTAGGTTGTGCCTTGAATGAACAATCTGGTGTGAATTATGTAGTAAACAGCCCTTTAGGCTGCTCTTAATCTTTGCTCTTAAGCATACCTGCTGTGTATCGTTCACTCCAGAAATGAGCTGATGGCCAAACCATGGTGTGGCCTTGACTTCTGAACCAAGTCAATGGTGTGTCTGTTTTTTTTTCGGGAAGAGTTTGATAATTTATCCTGAGTGGGACGGCTTTACATGTCTTTTTCTCTGTGCTCAAAGCCTTAAAGCAGAGAACTCCAAACTCTGACCCGTGGGCCGGATCCAGTGCCCTCCTGATCCTTCCCCTGAGTAAGCAGCAATTTGCATTCAACCGTGGCTCTGTGTTCCACCAAGGAAGCTGTGAAAGACCCCAACTACAACTCCCAGGGGTCTTTGCGGCCAGCTGCTTCCGGGGTCTGCTGCCCCAGCAATCGGTGTGCCTGGTGTTCTGCCCAGCTAGCCGCAAAGACCCATGGGAGCTGTAGTTGCAGTCTTTTGCGGCTTCCGCAGTGGAACACAGACTACCATTTGCACCAGGGAAGATTTCCCCACTACAGCGATCTCCAGTCTGAAGACGGCTGCTCTAAAGCTACATTGGTTCATATTCTTAGAGGCTGATCCTTTTTTCCCTTCCCTGCTTTCAAAGCATATTTAAGGTGGTGGAGGAAGGAAAGCGTTTCATAACTACCACACATGCAGAGCTTGGCAGAGGCCTCCAAGCTCTTGCAGCCCCAGTCACATGAAGTGGTTTGCTCTTTTTGTGGTGGGACCAACTGGGGAGCAGCTACGAGTTGCCTTGCTGATGTCTCCCTTGGACGTAGCGAGGGGGGGAGGCTGACTTGCATGCAAAGCTGACTCAGCTGCCGCTTGCTTTTTGGTCTGAGCCCCCTCCTCCCCGGCACAGAGAGAGCTTTACTTCAGATGCGGTGCCCCCCTCCCCTCCAGCAGGCCACTGAATGACAAATGAGCTGTGTGACCCTGTCACTTCTACTTGTGTTCGACAACAAAACAACTTCCTGATTCCAAAACTGTTCTAAGTCTGGAACAGTCTCCGCGCTATTTCCTGTGCACAGGGAAAGAATGTGTTTTGGCGTTTCAGCGGTGGAAGCTGGGGGCTGTTGGCATTTAGACCAAACTATTGTGGGCATCTGCAGCTCAGAGTGCAGTAGACGAACAGGCTTCGTTCAGGCTTAGCTCTCGCATTCAGCAGGAGAGGAAACTGCTTCTGGACTGTCCCTACTTGGGGCTGTCATTACTGAATGCTTCTCTATACTAAAAAATGTCCCCGCATACAGAAAATTAGCATGTCAGGGAGAAGCTGATATTTGCCTAAACCAGTGATGGCGAACCTCTTGGGCTCGGTGTGTCAAAACTTAGGAAAATGCGTAACTTGAATATGCGGGTGTGTCAACCCCCCTCCCAAACAAGAAACAATTCTTTATATTCATTTATTTAGACAAAAAACACAGTCTAAACATGTGTGGTGCTATGTATTATATAAAGAAACACCAAATAATTACAAAAATGAAAAACGAGTAAAACAATCTGTTTTTGTCAGGCATTGGTGAATCCTGGTGTGTCACCCCAAACATTATGGTGTGTCATCTTTGACATGCGTGTCGTAGGTTCGCCATCACTGGCCTAAACACTTCTCCCTGCCTAAACCCTTCTCCCTGCTGCCGCACTTGATGTTTGAATTCCATTGAGCGGGCCAGAGGCATTGGATGCTACAATTAAAAAATGACTTTTCTATGTTAGGTCTCTCAGTAGACTGGCTTATATTTTAAAATGTAGCAGTTAAATCCTGCTTTGGCTGTAAATGACAGGTGAATGTTCAAATAAAAACGGCAAGTGGAAGTCTTCATTGATAAAGTTCAGGCTTGTTTTAGCTTGTTTATTATCTTGGTTGTCAAAAGATAATACCACCCAAATACATATAAGCTGGAGGTCTGACATTAGACAGCTCAGCTGGGATGTCCTTTCTTGTCCTGTTAAGATGATCTTTAGCGTGAATGATGGCAGGGCATCTAATCCCAAGGGGCAACTTTGACATTCTGGAAAGTGGGCAAGTGGCTGGATTAGGCTGACAAGTTCCTCCTCAATTGGAATAGTTCTCATCCTTCAAGGTTCCAACTTTAAATGTTCTATGTACTCTGGTGGCATCAAAAGCATGATTTCATTTCTGCCTCTACATCTGTGTGTTTATTTGTTAAAAGATGTGTACCACCTTTCTAAGGCAGGGGGTGTCAAACTCATTTCATACAGTGGGCTGAATAGCGTTCGTGATGCCTGCTGAGGGCAGGAAGTGATGTCATTAAACAGGTCATGATGGAAATAAGCACTACTTTTCTCACTTAGGAACTTGTTAGCTGCAAATGTCAGAAGAGAAATATGCAAATCTTGATCATATGTTCCCAATTATCTCCCAATTATCATGAGAGCAGCCCTTTCAGGAGCGATAGGTTAGCACAGTTACTGATGGTGCTGGGAGAGCCCAAGGACTGTGTAAAGAGCTTCCGAAGGCCGCATCTGGTCCGTGGGCCATATATCTGACACCCTTCCTCCAAGTTTTCAAAGTAACAGTTTAAATCCTCCCTGACTCTGAGAGTGGTCCAAATGAGCTTTAAGATGTGTTTGCAAAACTCCCTTGTTACTCCAGGTTAGAGTTACACCTTTAATCTGTGAATGAGTCTCCCTTGCTATTGTTTGTTTACAAATTTTTCTTTTGTTTATTTAGCTGCATCTTATACTTCTTCTGGTGCTGTACATGTAGCCCTTTTAATATTAATTTACAATTTCAGTTCAGATTTCTCTGCCTCTGACACATGTTCCAAAGTAAATTAAAGGATCAGCTGTTCTTAGGGGAAAATGTCAACAGTGTGTGTTGCTTGTGCAGCTTTGAAATTAATTTACTGTTTCCATTGATTAAAAGCTCAACTCAAAGCATATAAATCAGAACACATGGCAAGTCTCGTACCTAAAAAGGGTGGCATTGGATATATCATGATTATGTGAGCCAGATAATCTTGATCCTTTTTGATCTGAGTTTAGGCCCAATTTGGGACTAAAACAGCCTTGGTCAACCTGGTTTGACTATGTTGGAGAAAGCACACAAGGGAATGCCTATTTGTTGGTTCTGCTGGACCTCTCCCCAGCTTTTGATACCTTTGACCACGTATCATTCTTTGCTTCCTGATGGGGATCTGCTTAGGAGGCCTGTGTGACAGTTGTTCTAAGCTAGTCTGTAGCTTAGATTCGGCGTCTATGGGGGAACTCTGCTTGGTTCCTTAATCTTGTATCTGTGGGGTCCTTCAACATTTCATCCTGCTGTCTCCCATGCGATTTAACATCTATATCAGGGGTATCAAACTTGTACATCAGGCTGAGGAGCATTCATGACACTTGCTGAAGGCAGGAAGTGAGGTCATTAGGCAGGGAACGATGTTGTTAAGCAGGTGATAACCAGAAATAAGCACTTCTTTCTCACTCAGGAACTCATTAGCTACAAATGATGGAATACACAAATCTTGGTCTTGCTTTCAAGATATGGGCGCAGCCCAAATCACACAGACGGCCATTTTGGCAGGGAGACCTCAGCCCAGCTGAGAGCAGTTGGGAGAGCCAAACTACCATGCGGGTAGGATAAAGAGCTTCTGCGGCCCATACCTGCTCTGTGTGTCTTGAGTTTGACACCCCAATTTTGAAGAAGAGAGGTTTTCTGGGGACTTGTAGTGCTGTGTAGTCAACACAGCACAACATGTAGATGACACCCAGCTCTATCTCTCCTTTTCATTTGGGTTCAAGAAGGCAATGAAAGTTCTCAACCCTCGGATCCTGCTCTTCCCTCTCAGTTCAGTCAGTGCAGTATTAGAAGGTGAGGATAGGGTTATAGTTGCTGTTCTTGGAACTTGGTAGATGGTCTTCTGTGCCTGCCCACCCTCCCTCCCTCTCTGTGTGCCCTTAGCTGGTGGGTGCCTAGATAGGTGGCCATCAGTGTGTGAGCCTTCTCTGAGGTTATAACCTTGGCTTTGTCAAGTCTAACCTGTTCATTTGGGTCTTTGGTGGGTTGATTGGATTTGCCATTTGTGGGTGTCATCCTCCCAGTTGTCCTTTTAGGGGTTTTTAATTGCTGCTCTCTTAATTAACTGAATATAAGTGTGTGTGGGTTGATTTGAAATGGTTGACATTTTTATTCATTGTCTTGAATACCAGCAGGGGTAGGAAGATGGTATATAATTAAAGCAAACAAATTATTTCAGAGTAAAATGTGCATTTTGGAGGTCCTTAGTGGGGAGGGAGCAGCTCTTATCCCTCACCTCTCTCCAGCTTTTACTGTCAGATAATTCTGGAATCTACAAACAGTTGTGTTTCCAGAGCTCATGGTTGCAGTGTGATGTTTAAAAACATGCAGGCAATGGGGAGCCATGCTTGGGAGTGTGCAGATACTTCAGATGAGCAAAGATGTGCTGAATTTTCCTAACCAAGCATTACGACTCAGTGAGCCAATCTGGGTTTACCGTTTTTGTCATTCAACTTGAAAGGTTTTTGTGCCTAGGCATGCTACAATATTTGCTCAGCCCAGAGACTTCAAATACGAAACGGTAGTTAGATTTGCAATTTATAGCTCTGGTATAAATGTCTTTGAACACAACTGCTGACTGGCCTTATGTATTAGTATTTCTCCCAGGGACCATAGGAGCACGACTGGTTCGAACGGGTGGCATGTGCGTAATCTGATTAGGAATTGCTCTCCTGGTATTAGCGGTGCTTCCAGGTGCTTCTGACATTAGTTAGAAATGTTGGCTGCATGGATGTAGTGTGAATAAATGAAGGTAATCGCATTCTTGTGAATCATGTGATTGAGCTTATGTGGAAACACTGCTCAATAAACTGGAAATTAACTCTGCAGACATCCATTAAGGCTATGTGTTAATGTTATGTATATACTTGATAAGAAAAAGTGAACTCAGATAATTTTGCCATTAACCAAGTTTTCAAAACGACTGCTTCCTGAAACCTGCACCTCAACATTCTCAAATTCTGTGTTCCGTGACACCGTTCTTTTGAAGAGCGAGTGTTCTGTTTAGCGGTAAAAGCCATGTTGAAATCTTCCCAGGATTCCTGGACTACTCTCATCCACTCTTGTTATATTAACTTGACTTGTTTTTTAAATCGGCTGTAATGCATATGTTGTTTACATGCAATTCCTGTTTATATTCTGCAACTATGAGATCTGGAAAAATGATGCAATGAGCTCAGCAAAAGAGAGAAGACAGAATGGTGTTGCTTGGCTGGAGAGTTAGTGCCCTGGGGAATCTGTTCTTAGAAGGGGTTTCTGGGCCCATGTGGCCCTGGTAGACAAGAAAGGCATATATTGGAGTGCATATGGTTATAGGTAGAATCTAACACTGCAAGTTCTTAGTCCAGTAAGTACACAATTGGTGACCCAAGGTCCTTATTAAAATTTCCAATCTATACTGCGGACTGCTGCCTAATCATAGTGTACAGGCAGGTGCTTATGTGCAAAATAGTCAACTTCTAGACTTTACAATCCCAGTTCCTTCCCTTCCGTGGAAGGGATGCCCAAGTATACTTGCGCCTCTGAGAGACATCTTGAAGATGTAAGTGGCTTGATATGGCTCAAGTTGTATTGTCACTCTGAATCTGGTTTGCTCCATTAGTCCAACAAGTGCCGAAGAATTTGATGTCAAAGGTTATTGCAGGAATCTATAACGCAAATAATTATAAGCCATATGTGGTGGTAGCACAGGTGTTAGAACCCACTTTTGGTGCAGAGCTGTCCCATGTTGTGAATCCCCAGTGTGGATCTAAGGTGATTGCCTCTTTCCATCACACACAGGTTACTTAAGCTTAAGCACAAGGGTGCTTGAGGGTGTTTCTGCCATGTCTGCTGTGAAATCAAATACTGGTTTGTGGAAGACATGCCTGCTTACTGTCCAGTGAGTGTAGGCACTGGGATTTCTAGGAAAAGGCCAGTAGCCTGCAGTCGCCACTTTGGCTAGATGCATTTAGGGCAGTGGTTATCAGTTTAGCACCGGGCAGGGCAGTATTATCCGTTAGGCTGAGTAGGCTGAAACCTATGGGCGCCGCAGGGACTAGGGCCCATCAAGGGGGCATGTCTGATCATCAGCCTAATGCATGGGTCTCTAGATCTGGCCCTTGGTGGCTCCCCTCCTGCCTGTCAGCCCTCCAGCCAACAAGAGATGACAACAAGCCCAACCTTGCAATGGTGAGGCTTGCAGAGCAATTCAAGAACCCGTGATAGATATTTGCCTAAACCCATGATGATGAACCTTTTGGGCTCGGCGTGTCAAAACTTTGGAAAATGCTTAACTTGAGTCTGCTGGTGTCTATTCCCAAACAGAAGAGAAAATTCTTTCTATTCATTTATTTAACGAAGAAATACAGTCCAATCATGTGTCCAATCCTCCCCTTCCTTTATGTATTACATAAAGAAACTTCAAATAACTACAAAAATGAAAAATGAGTTAAATAAACTCAGTTTTTGTCAAGTGTTGGTGAACGCTGGTGTGTCACCCCAGACGTTGTGGTGTGTCATCTTTGACACGCGTGTCATAGGTTTGCCATCACTGTCCTAGACCTTTGGCGGGGAGGGGGGTTCCTGATAGGTTGTCATACCTAAAAAGGGGCGGGTCCCGTACTAAAAAGGTTGGGAACTCTTGTTCTGCTCAGCCTCTGACAAAAGGCAGTGTAATCAGCTCCCTGCAAAGGCAACACGTTCCACTCACTGGCCCCCCACAAATTGGTGATTCAGATGTAAAGTATTTGCTGTGCAAATGGCTCCTGATCACTGGGGGAAGTTAGCTGAACCATCTGTTGTTGAAGAAAACAAAAATCAGTCACTTGCCAATTTGAACTCGGGGGATTTTGCTATGATAAATGGTGCCCCTGACTACTGTTGTCATCTCCGGGCTGAACTCGATGATACGCCTGTTGCATAATTGGGCCTGTGCACTTAATTTTAACAATATAAATGCCACATGTGGGGTCCTGATTCAAACTGGAAGTGCAGTGGGAGGCACTATATAACCCGGTGCCCTAGGCTGGATGTCTAATACAGATGTGGATTTCATCCAGCTGAGTTTGCCGCCCAGTGCCCTTTTGAACCAGTGTTCCAGTGTTCATTTTTTTTTTTTAAAAGGCAGATTTCTAGCTATTGTGGTATCTGAGCTGTGACTCAGAATGTGCAGGCAGTATTTTGCCTGCTCCCCCTAGAGCTTTGGTATTCAAACTTTTTAGACCGGATCCCACTTTTTAGAATGGCACTCCTGTCGGGACCCACTGGAAGTTATGTCATTAACCTGGAAGTGATGTTGTGGCAGGAAGTGACATTATCAAACAGGAAGTGCTGTCATTGTAACATAATAAAATGTTACTCCTGAATTGCAAATTGGCATTCTTGGACTGCAGCAATTGTACAACCATGAAACATCCCTGACAGAAAGCAAGATGAGGACAAAATATGATGTAAAAGCACTGAACTAAAAACAAAATTGAAAAAAACTCTCAGTTCAAAATTCAAACTCTGAACACTCACAAAAGGAATATAACAAGTAGGTCTGCAGTTTCCAAGATGGCTGCTCCCAGCTTACATCTGACATCAGGTCGCAACCCACCAAGTGGGTCCCGACCCACAGTTTGAGTAACACTGCCCTAGGGGACACTCATTGGCAGTCAGGCTGCCTACCAGGAGGTAAGTGTGAAATAGGTTCTTTGATCATCCCCTTTTTGGTGTGGCTGCTTCAGTGCTGGTGGCAGGGGATAGGGCAGGGTTGTTAAATTTAATAGACTCGGGTTTATTTAGCCTTTGAGCTTCAACCACATATTATTCTAAGCTCCCTTGAGGCCATTTTGGCAGCATAAATCTGGGTAGAAATGGTTTAATAAATACCTATGCGATCGTATGCAAAATGGAATGGTCCACGGGGAGAGGTGATTTAGTGTGGCGAAGAAGCGGAACTGATTTTTAATCCTTTCCCAATCCTTGTGCAGTTTGCCTAATTAGCAAGTAATTTGCATAATATGCAAATTAAGCCACCCAGGCTTAACTGGAATATGGCACCTCTACTTTGCTCCCACCACAGTCCCAATCTGGTTCTTGCCCATTCTTCCCCAAACTGCGGAACCCCGGAAGATAAGCTGCACTTCAGTCTTGGGCAAATAACCGGATTCAGCTTGGGCTACATGTCCTGATTCAGATTGGGACCCTGTTGGGTGCAAGTCCCCCTCCTCTGTCATAGTGCTTGACAGATACTTGGGTAGTTCAGTGAGTTGACTTGATAAATTTGTAGTCCAAAAGAGACTCAAAGGGTTGGGGGTGGGTCGGTGGGAAAATGCATCTGACCTTTATCAGGTGAATACCAAGAGTCGGATTAGGTTTTTCAGGTTTACAGAATGAATCAAGAACAAGGATGTTAATAGACGGTGTGGGTTGCCAAGATGCTGACTTAATACTGCAGATCCTTTTAAAAAAACAGTGCGGGACTGATGGGGTGAAAGCCACGTTTACCAAAAGCTTTGCAGGTGTCAAGAAGTGGATTTTGTCATTAATTTCATATACCAAGCAGGTTTCATTGCCAATCTAATCTACCAATATGTGTATTTCTAAGCATTCACTGATTTCAGCCGTGAGACTGCTGTAGTACGTGCATTGGTATAAGTGTACCAAACTATACTATCCCTCTAACAGGGCAAAGGGGACCTTTTTCCAAGTGGTGCTCTTTAGCAGGGGAAACTGTCCCTCTTCACCCTATCACAGTGTCTTTTCTAGCGGCTGCTTGTTGGCATTTGTCTGCCTTTTTTTCTCCCCGATTGTGAGCACTTTTGGGACAGGCAGCCATCTAATTATTTGATTTTTATCTGTAAATCGCGTGGTGAACTTTTTCCGGTTGAAAAGTGGTATAGGAATATGCTTTGTAATAGTTAACACTTCAGGGCCACCTGATCTGCAATAAGAGGTGTAGGCACTGTGCAAATGTTTAATAGGATGTGTGATGGGAGTGCTTATATTCTGCATTTTGGGACCTGGGTAAGTTATTGGCTCAGTGATCTTGTATAATACAGTAATCTTTTTGTAATAGGAGTATTTATACCTAATAATAATAATTCTGTAGTGTGCATGATCTCATAAACAAGTGAACGCACAGTTATGATTCTCAGTTGTTTAAACTGTCTGTGTCTGAGCATTTTGTAACATGGAACTCTCTCTCTCTCTCTCTCTCTCTCTCTCTCTCTCTCTCTCTCCCCCCCCCTCCCAAAATTGGGCCTATTTCCAAAGCTGACATGTTTGGCATCCCCTCAATGGCTTTTTCTGCCTTGCGCTCTGTGGAAATTGGCTTTTCTCGTCATAATAAAGGACAGGAAGGTGCTGAGGGGCTGAGAATGTCTTAATAAAAGGCTTTTAATCCCCTTCCATGCAGATGGACCTTGTTAAGGTTACTTCGTTGCTCATTAAGAAACATGAGCTGGTAGCTGTTTTTTTTGGGGGGAGGGGGAAATGTTGGAGCTGTGGAGTCATCAGTGTTAGATAACAAAAGAGCTCCAAGGCTTTGAATTGATAGCACATTTAATGAGTGCATAAGATCAACTGATGAGTCATGCGCACGAAGACATTACGCCACTGCTCCAGCATCTGGACTTGTTTCCGGCAGCTCTTTTGAGTGCCTTGTGATGCTGCTTTTTAACCTGAAAACAGGGCTGTATCCATGCAACGATTCTGAGGAGTACAGAGAAATGCAGAATGTGGTATTGGAGACAGAATTTCTACTTCGTGAGGATATTGCTTTAAAAGGGATCTAGGCCTCATGGAATGTTCTAGGCCAGTGGTTCTCAAACAATTCAGCACTGGGACCCACTTTTTAGAACGACAGTCTGTTCAGGACTCACTGAAAGTGATGTCATGGCCGGAAGTGCCGTCATTTTGACGCCAGAGCCTGCTGTTTTCCTGAGATGGCAGCAATACGTCAGGGTTTTCTCAGCCATTTTCCAATAGCAAAATGAATCAGAAGGGGAAAACACGCCTATTTACAGCTTTGACACCAGCAAAACAACCACACAGCCTTTCCAGTATCCTCATATTTACAGTATGGCTGCTCTAAGTGCTTTGCGACCCACCTGAAATTGGCCTGTGATCACCTGACCTGATGGGTCCCGACCCACAGTTTGGGAATCACTATTCTAGGCAAGTGTATGTTTGCACATTCAGAAAGCACTATATACATGCTAAATTTGCATTCTTATTACTTGGAAGTGAACCATGTACAAAAATAAGGCAAAATATGCAACTTAAACTGTGCACAAGCTTCCACGCCAACCTGCTGGTAGTGAAATGTGCAATTTTGCGAGAAATGGGAGCTGATAGTAATAGTTCTTTTACGTTTTTTTAACCATGACTTGGAATTCACTGAACCAAGTTCTCATTTTTTGCAACTGGCATACGTTGTAAACGTGTGTTAAACAGAAACCTGGCATTAAAGCAAACATTGACACTGGAGCAAAAATATTAACCTGGAATCCTTGATATTTGCCAGGAGCTGCTGTAGTAAGAGCTGAGGGAGAGCATTTCATTCTCTGGAAACGATATACTATGCGAAGACTCTGACAGGACAAACATTATTGAGCAAAAGGCAATACAGCCTCTGACAGACTGGGAAGCTCTCAGGCCACAAATGCAGCTGGGTTGGCGAAGGGTTGGTGTTGCAACAGACCAAAACATTTTGATTAGGAAGATGCCTCTGAATAATCAGGCAGCAGGTGCTTTGCATTTATGTTCTTGTTTTTGATAGGACTCATAATGACTGCAGGTGGCAAGGGCTCTCTTAAGAGAGGGGTTCTCTCCTGTCTGGGTGTGAGAAAGGACCTCTTTAAGATGCTTGTTGCAACCAGTGGTGTAGCTCAGGAGGGGCAGGGGATACATGGCCCCGGGTACAAAGTCTTGAGGGGGTGTCCAGGGGGCTGGATGGTCATGGCCAAAATTGTGGAAAATTTGGTATTTATGAATAATATCATACTATATGCAGTAGATAAATTCTGAGTGCATGCCTTTTTCTTTTTAAATTATTGTTTTAATGAATACAGGTTGAGCCTAATGGGTTGAGCTTCCCTGGGCCTTGAATGCCTTATTTAGACAGTGGTTCTCAAACCCCTTGGCACCGGGACCCACTTTTAGAATGGCAATCTGTCCGGGACCCACCAGAAGTGATGCCATTAACCTGGAAACAAAGTCATGGCTGGAAGTGCCATCATTGTGACGCCAGAGCCTGCTGCTTTCCTGAGACTGGGAATAAGTTGGGTGCTCTAAGCACTTTGCAGCCAGCTTGAAATTGGCTCGCGACCCACTGGTGGGTCCCAACTCACAGTTTGGGAACCATTGTTATAAGGTATTAAAGATGCAACTTCCAGTTTTGCCGAGAAAACGGAAGTTACAGTTTTTGACTTTAATGGCCAGCATGTCAAGGTAGCATTTGTCTGGTGCGATGCCTCAGTGGCCCTTAGAAACTCCTTCACACCCGACTGGAGCAGTGCTTGGATTGCATTTTCGGGAGGGGGGAAATCTGTGAGTTTAATTACCCGCAATTTTTTTTTAATCCACAAGGGTTCTGGGAACAGAACCCTTGTGGATAAAGGCCCCACCTATATTTAACTATTGAATCGGCATATATCAACTTCAATCTTCCAAGGTGGGTTGGGACCTTGCTAGGATAGGTTTTAGTAGGGCCGCCGCTGCTCCTTTGCTTTGAAACTCGCGTCAGCAGTTGGGCCCCTCAAATGAGCGGGGACGTGGAGCTGGAAAAGGTGCAGAAGAGAGCGACGAAAATGTTTACGGGGCTGGGGCACCTCCCTTATGAAGAAAGACTGCAGCGTTTGGGGCTCTTCGGTCTAGAAAAAAGGCGCCTGAGGGGGGACATGATTGAGACATACAAAATTACGCACGGAAGGGATAGAGTCGATAGAGGGATGTTCTTTTCCCTCTCTCAAAACACCAGAACCAGGGGGCATCCGCTAAAACTGAGGGTTGGGAGAGTTAAAACAGATAAAAGGAAGTACTTTTTTACCCAGCGGGTAGTTAATCTATGGAACTCTGCCACAGGAGGTGGTGATGGCATCTGGTCTTGATGCCTTTAAGAGGGGATTGGACAGATTTCTGGATGAAAGGTCCATTGTGGGCTATAGGCAATGATGGATTGTGTAACCTCCTTACAAAGGTGGTGGGCTACTGGTATCGGGTGCAAGGGAGTGGGAACAGGATGCAAGCATCTTGTTGTCTCATGCCTCCCTGGGGCACCTGGTGGGCCACTGTGAGATACAGGAAGCTGGACTAGATGGGCCTTTGGCCTGATCCAGCATGGCTCTTCTTATGTTCTTAAACTGGAGAAGGACTAGCACGTACAAAAAAATTGTAGAGGGCTTCAATAGCTGGGCTGTATGTGTTGGCTGAAGCAAGTCGAAGGTTTCCTCGGCTCACCCTTTAAAAAGAATTAAAATGCAAGACATTAAATCTGTACCCTGAGATACCCATAATGTGCACATCAAGCAAAGCGAATGCAGTATTAAGGATATTCTCTCTCTCTCTCTCTCTCTCCCCCCCCCCCCCGTGTGTGTGTGTTTTCTCCAAGGCAATGGAAAAAATGGTTCAGAATTCATTAGGCATGAGGGAATTTCCTTAGTGAACAGGATGTGTACAGCTGTCTACAGAGGGTTGGAGGGCTTCTCTGGAACCTGATGCAGCGTTGCCCGACCAATATCCATCAACAGGCGTGAGTGGGGAGTGCCTCCGGGGTTCACTGGAAATAATTTGTGAGGGCTTCCCCTGTATTTAGCAACAAATGGATATTTTAGGATTTGGAGAATGGCAGCTTTTGATTTAACAAGATGGTCACTTCATGTTCTGAGCTTCTGCATGCTGAGGTCACTGGTGACATTTGGGCCAGAATCCAGCCTCTCTGCAGTGCTTTGGCGCTGCACATGAAGACATGGAAGCTGGCATGTGAGGGGGAAGGGCATAAAGTGAACCAACCAAATCCTCTGACTTGTCTTGTTTACTTCTTGTAGCTCAGCTGACGCAGTCTTTCTCTTAAGAACATAAGAACATAAGAAGCGCCCTGCTGGATCAGGCCAAAGGCCCATCTAGTCCAGCTTCCTGTATCTCACAGCGGCCCACCAGGCGCCCCAGGGAGGCATGAGACAACAAGATGCTTGCATCCTGTTGCCACTCCCTTGCACCCGGTACCAGTAGCCCACCACCTTTGTAAGGAGGTTGCACAATCCATCATTGCCTATAGCCCACGATGGACCTTTCCTCCAGAAATCTGTCCAATCCCCTCTTAAAGGCATCAAGACCAGATGCCATCACCACCTCCTGTGGCAAGGAGTTCCACAGATTAACTACCCGGTGGGTAAAAAAGTACTCTTAAATGCATGTCTGAGGTCCTTCTCACATGTTTTACAGCAAAGACCTACATATGCTAAATTTGAAAACAGTTTATTTAGGTTTCATAAATGTTGAGTTTAGGTAGCGCGTTAAAGACTATCACCTACACCTTGGCTGCTGGAGCAATGGCAGAGCTGTTAACATCCACAAAAGGAATATAGCAAGAGTAAAGTCTACAGCTTCCAAGATGGCCGCTCCCAGTTTTCCGCGACCCACCTGACATCAGGTCATGACTCACCAAGTGGGCCCCAACCCATAATTTGGGAACCATTGTACTATAATGTACAGGTTGGACTTTCTGATCAGAACTCAAACTGCCCTGTATTTTGTATTGCTTGCCTGTAAACCTTAAGTCAGTTGTCCTATGTTGTAATTTTTCTCAAAACTGCTGGTTCTTTTGTAATGGCTTCTTCTCTTCTAGTTCAACCTGTGAATCAAAATGGGATCCTTTGAGGTCCAAAGTGGTGATGATACCAATGCATCTAGTTACTTAGTTCCCCTGGTGTCAGTTGTCCTTTCTGAGGTGAAAATCCATACAGCAGATCTTTGTGTTCTTTAGAATAATATTACACTGTCAAAGATGGGGAATTAAGATGCTAATCCTATGTTTGTGGGAGACGATAAAAGGATCCCTCCCCTGTAATTCTCTCTACCATCGTTGAAATACTTTTGGCGGCTTCCTCATTAGAAGCATTGATTCCTCCTCTGGTTCAGTTCACCTTGAAAGTTTCCAACTCTGGAGTTAGAATTTGAGGGGAAAAATTTCCTTTACAAAGAGGCCATTCATGACACGGTAACCAGTAACGACTGGGGTGGGGGGTGAATGCTTCCCCCAGTAATGCAAAGTGGGCACACGGATGGAAGAGCATCTGTTTCTCCTGGCTTCCTGCCACTCCTTGCCTTTTCAGTTAACTAACAGTGCCTGGTTGTGTGTGCATTTTTTCCTTAACTCCAACGGAGTTGGTTTTCTAGTGAAATGTCAACTTACTCATTAAATGTTCCTGCTGCTTACTACTGGTAGTAAGAATATTTTTTTTTTGCTATAATCAATCTCCTTCTGATTTTTTTCCCCATTGAATGGATTAATCTTCATTTATGGGAGAGGTGATGGGTAAAGGGGCTTCTGAGTTGTCGATGCAGCTTTAGTTTGCAATGGGAAATGATGGGATTGTGTATTTGCTTCTAAAACAGTGGTTCTTAAACGTTTTGACACTGGGACCCACTTTTTAGAATGATAATCTGTCCGGGACCCACCGGAAGTGATGTCATGGCCAGAGGTGCTGTCATGGCCATTGTGACACCAGAGCCTGCTGGTTTCCTGAGAATGTAGCCATAAGTTGGGTTGTTTTTCAGCCATTTTCCAATAGCATACAAAAGAAAAAACCTATTTCCAACCTTGACGCAGGCAAGCCAACACAGCCCTCCATCTTTTCATATTTTCAGTATGGAAAGAAAAAAGCCTATTTACAGCCTTGACACAAACAGAACCCCCCCCCACTTTTCAGCATCCCATTTTCCCATATTTTCAATATGGCTGCTTTAGTTGCTTCGTGACTCATTTGAAATTGGCTCACAACTCAAGGGTGGGTCCTGACCCTCAGTTTGGGAACCACTGATTTATGGCATACATAAATCTAGGTGGAAAAAGGTTGAAGACTGTTGGATTACTTCACACCAACTTGTCCAGATTGGCATCCAGAACTGCTGTCTTATCTAGGCTAGGCTGAATTTTTAGAAAAGCCCAATCGCTATGAAGTACCTCTTTGTGTCGTCAATTTCTGTGGTTCAGTGCACCAGAATCAACACAAGAAAACTCAGTAACTTTCTTTTGGGGGGGTGAGCGCTGTTGATTGCATCAAATGAAAGCAGGACAAGAAGATGTTTCATGTTTTATTTCCCCGGCACTGAAAGGCATTTGTTATGTTTTATCCTAAAATCCCGGCAATTATGGCCTCTGAAAGTGGCATTTACAGTGGTTCAACATTCCCACTGTGTTAGAAATTCCTCCAGCTAATAGCCAGAGGTGCTCAATTCTGGTGGCGGCTCTGAAATCTCTCTGAATGCCTATTGTTGAATGCCTGACTTGAATGAGAGACTTGTGTGAAGAGGTTTCCCACAATAATACAATGTGCTACTCACTGTCAATATGACTTCAGCCATGGGTCAGGTTAATAGAGGCTGAAGTAAAGTATCCTGCAGGGAGCGAAGAAAAAACTGTGCTGTTTATTTTAATAAACCTCACTACAGTACTTTAAAAAATAAAATAAAACCTTGCCTTGCTATAAAGGCACACAAATACTAAATCTTGTGGGGTAGAAAGGTGTAAGTCTTTTGCATCTGTGCAAATGTACAAAAAATATAGTAGGCCAATTATGACACAGTTTCTATTGTAGATGAGGCTTGTTTAAAATTGTCCACAGTGGCGTTTTCAGGATTAAGTGGCCATTTTGGAGAAGGGTCTGTTTGGCAGGAAAGTGACATGGCAGGGAAGATGGAACCACAACATTCTACTTCAGCCCCCAACCTGATTGGAGTCTGGGCTTCAGGCAGCTCTTGACTCTGTTCTGCTTAGTATGACTTTTAATGGTGCCTATTTCTGTGTTCTGTATTAAAGTAGCTGAATGAGTTTTAATAGTGGTTAGTTTGAGGTTGGACAGGGATTAAAAAAAGGGTGCAGAAAATGCACAGATATTTGAATCTGGGTTTATTGTGGTCTGTCTCCTTTTGAGACAGATGTGGTGGCGCAGCGGGTTAAACCGCTGCTGCTGGGCTTTCCAACCGGAAGGATGGGAGTTCAAGACTGCGCGACGGAGTGAGCTCCCGTTGCTTGTCCCAACTCCTGCCAACCTAGCAGTTCGAAAGCACCTAAATGCAATTAGATAAATAGGGACCACTTTGGTGGAAAGGGAACGGTGTTCCGTGCGCTACGGCGTATAGTCATGCCAGCCACATGACCACGGAAGCTTGTCCTTGGACAATGCGCTTTGAAACGGAGATGAGCACCGCCCCCTACAGTCGGTCACAACCAGTGACGTCATTCACTGGCGCCAGCAACCGGAACGCTGCTGGCGGCAGGATCCGGAATGCTGCGGGGACGGATGGGTGAGCTGTAGCTCCCCGCCCTCTTGCGGCGCCCGGCAACACCTCCCTGTGCCCGGAAGAGCTCTCTTACAGAGCTGTCCAGGCGCAGGGGCGGGCGGGAGGGCAAAAACAGCGCGCGGAGTCCGCCGCGCGCTGCTGCTCCATTCCCGCTCTCCCCGGAACTACTGGAATGGGGTACCGCCCTGTTCCGGTAGGATGACGCCTCTGGTCACGACTAGACCATTCGGTTGTGGGGAAACCTTTACTTTTACCTCCTTTTGAACCTGTCAGTACAGAAGAAACATTGCTAGGTTTTCTAAGCTCCCCCAAAGTGCAGCACAACACTGAAAAGTAGTCAAAATAAAATTGGCTCTCACCTGAAATAGCATAGATCATAGGACACATCTCCAAAAAATGACTCTGTAAAAGGATTCTGCAGGACAGAAAAACCCAGGAACAGAGGAGCAATGGACCGAGTAGCAAACCCAAAGCTTCAAGTCTCTATCATCCAGCCCAAGAATTTCTCCCTTGGTTCTTTTTGGACCAACCAAGATTGAAGGGTTCACAATTCCTCAACACATCATCGCTAACCATTCAAGGCAAGATTAAGATTCATAAAAGTCATTTTAGTGTGTAGTGAAGAGGCAGCCTAACTCAATTAACTCCGTGGCAACCTAACTCAATTTTTCTTATAGGAACAATGATTACATAACCATGGTTTCAGTTTCCACTGGGTTTGCCAGGAACCTAACCTCTGGAGTTAATGAGGATTGACTGTGCCTACTCCATACTGGCACAGAAGCTTTCAACTGCACATGGGAGAGAGAAGTAGGAAAGGTGTACGGTAGTGCTTCCCAAACTCTTAAGCACTGGGACCCACTTTCCAAACAATCCATTGCCTGCCCCCCCCCCCCCAGGATTTGGCTAGAAGACATGTGCTTAGCTCTTCCCTAGAATTGGAGTTCAAGGGCTGTTCCCCCAAACCTTAGTCATTTTGTGGTACTCAGAAGGCTGAACTGGAGAACAATATGTGCACTTAGAGACTTCCAGTTCAGACAAAAGGCTGAAACTGGGTTCACATGTGATCTACGGCACACCAATTACTAGAAAAAATTGGAAAATAGAATATTTTAAGCGGAGGAGTAGGAAGATTTCTGCATTCTGGCGAATGATTTTCTTATTATATGCAAACTAGGCAAAGATACTTGCAAAATCTTTTGTTGCCCTCTACTTTTCAAAAACGTTTTGCAACGCACCCAAAATTGGCTCTTGGTCTACTGATCCTGGGTGCTGGCTTGCCACGGTGGAGTGGGGTTGGTTTAATGCAGCACCAGTGGGTCAAAGGCACAGGCACAGCAGCTGCAAGGAAGTGAGGGACTAGAGACACTAGGGGGCTGGAGAGCAATGTTTGATACCTTTTTTTCTCCTAAGATCCTATTGTAGGTTAGCTCATCAAGGAACTTGCTTTTGAGGCTTGCTGGCTCTCTATGGCTTTGCCAAGGTTCTAAATTTGGCAGGGTTTTTTTGGCACTTTGTTGTTGCTTCATTAGCGTGGCTCCTAGGTTGAATGTGGCCATGGAGTAGGTGAGGAGCCACTTCTGGTGTTAATGACTCAGTTTGCTCCAAGTCCTGAACCTCCCAGGTAGTGGCTTTCGTTCCCAGGGTCAAACGTACTGTGCAGACCAGGTGTGGCCACTTTTTCAGGACTCAGGAGAGGCATTTTTCCAAGCCAGCCTGGTAGCATGGGAAGGTGGTAGTGAGATTGCTCTGACAATTAAAAAAAGTGTGGCCTTCCTTTTACAGCAGTTCTGCTTCAATCTAAATCATAGTACTGGCCTGGGTTGTGCTCTCCTAGCAGGCGCCTAGCATCACACACGTGTGTGTACAAACATGCATCTTGTGCAACAAATACAAATATAGGTAGGCTGTTTCTAACAGCCATCCTCTCTCAGAATAATGCCAAATGCCGCCGTTGTTTGCCTTCAGTAGCTATGGCCATTGCATCTTCATACCTCATTGCCTCTGGTGCTGCGTAATGCAAGATGAAAAAGTCTGTTAAAAAACAATCGCAGAACGATGCGCAATTTCTAGACCTTTTTCTAAATCCCCATTCAACTACAGCTTGCACCATCTACCTCTTTTATGAGACTATGGCCTGGTACAGACGTTAACTCCAAGCCACAGTTCGCTGTTCCATTTGGGAACTGTGGTTAGGTTACTGTGAGCTTCCTGATGTGGAGCAAACTTGTATTGGATGAGGTGGGAAACCGCAGCTCTCACCTGCAAATGGAAGTTTTGACTATATCCGTACTTGGTGGAGGAGGGGAGACTGCACGAGCTGGAGGCTTGCAGCATCTCATGCATGCAGTTCTAAACCATGGATTAGTCTTGTCTTTGAACTGAGCCCCTGTCTCATTTGATTTTTACAGTGCTGGATGCTGGAAAGGGGGAGGGCTGTGTGGTTTTATTGTAGGGCAAATTGGTGCTTGCTCTCTTTAGCAACTATTAGTTATTCCTCCTAGTGTCGCTTATTGGGTCAACATAATCTTTTGAGAAAGTTTTTTTGATAAATCCAGTGGTCTGTTTCTTCTATCCCAGTGTTTCTCAAACTGTAGGTTGGGACCCACTTGGTGAGTTGCGACTTGATGTCAGGTGGGTCGTAGAAAGTTGGGAGCAGCCATCTTGGAAGTTGCAGACCTTACTCTTGCAACATTCCTTTTGTGAGTGTTAACAGTTTGGATTTTCAGGTTGGAGTTCTTTAATTTTGCCTTCAGTTCAGTGCTTTTACATAAACATTTGTCCTAATCTTACTTTCTGTCGGAGATTTTTCACGGTTTTGTAATTGCTGCAGTCAAAGAATGCCAATTTGCATTCCAGGAGTGTTTTTATTATGTCACAATGGAGCACTTTCTGCTTAATGATGTCACTTCTGCCTATGACATCCCTTCCAGGTTAATGACATCACTTCTGGTGGGCCCTGACATGAGTGCCATTCTAAAAAGTGGGACCCCATTTGAGAACTACTGTTCAACAAACAGTCCTATGCATTTTATGTCAAACAATGTGTACGCCACTTAATTGTCACAAGTTGCTAATAAGCAACTTCATGGTTCTCCGCTGTGTTTAACAGAAGGACTGAAGAAAGCCCCTTCTTTAACCATTCAAGTAGCACCAGGTTTGCTGCCCTTTTCCCCTCTCCTGGGATCTCATCAGAGGTGTCTTTTCTGGATTAGCCTGGCCTGCCTCATGAAATAGGACACTTCGGTATAATGCCACTTAAGCCTAATCTCTTCATTCCTCAAATTCCCGTCTTCTGATGCGCTTGCTAACGGCACATTGCATGTTACTGTGCGGCTGTTTTTGTGCCTACCCGTAATAGAATTTATTGGAATGTCAGCTTCTCTCCTAATTACTTTGACCTTTTGTGGACTAAACCCATGGGAATGTTAGCCATGGAACAAAACTGAACTCTGGGAAAATATTTTGTGCAATGTATTACACAACTTAGCCTCCATTGAAGCTATTGCAAAACTGGTTGCCAAATAAAAGAAATGGGAGATGGGCAACCAGAAACCTCATCGTCAGACCTGGTCTCTTGAGGAGTGTCAGTTGCTGAGAGAGGCAAAGGAGTTGTAAAAGGGATGGTGGTTGTGGCTACATCATTTACTGGCAGTCTACTTGGGGAGGGGCCAGCGAGTCGTGGTGGAGTGATCGCCCTCCCCATTTCTGTGAAGTCCTTACACTGTAGCATTCCTGTTTGGATTGCAAGCAACTGGGCAAGGCCCAGTCATTCATTTTATGTTTGGATGATATTTATTGTATGTAAGTGGACTTGGTTGCTACCAGGACCTGTCTTGCTCCTCAAGCTATTACTTGGAAGTAAATCTTGGCTGATTAATGCAATTTCACATTATTTGTGCCTTGAGACACTTGCCTTTTTGAGATTTGGGACCTACCTTTAATTCAAGTTTTATTCTACAGTCTAGTTTAATATTTCACCGTATTTTGCATGCTTTTGTGGGAGCGTTTGATACGCTGTTCCAAAGGCTCTTGGACAGGCCTGATCCCTTTTGTTCCCATCTAGGGATGAGGAAGCACCTCATGAGGAGAGCCACTGTGGGTTAATGATATGATTCAGTATAAAATAGCTACCGGGTTTTCTGTGCTTTCCCATTCTGCAGTTTTAGGTACTGTTTCCCCCCCCATAAGTATTCTATAGTCCAGTGGTTCTCAAGCCTTTTAGTACCCAGGCCCACTTTTTAGAATGACTAAATGACTTTTTAGAATGACTGCCCAGGACCTACCAAAATGACATCATGGCTAGAAGTGCCATTATGACACCAGAGCCTACTGCTTTCCTTACAAGTCAGCAATAAGTTGGGTTATTTCTCAGCCGTTTTCCAATAACCAAGTGAATCAGAAAGAAAAAAGCCTAGTTACAACCCTGACACAAACAAAACAACCACACAGCCCTCCTCATCTCCAGCATCCCCTCTTCCCAGCAGCGTCATGCAGCCGGAACGCTGGGCGGGAGGAACGGGTGAGCGGCAGCCCGCCCGTTGCGTACCGCTCCGTTTTGCCATCTTCCCCACCCCTGCATGACGCTGCTGCCTCTTCCCAATACATTCCCCTTTCCCATATTTTCAATATGGCTGCTCTAGGAGCTTCGTGACTCACCTGAAATTGGCTCGCAACCCACTAATGGGTCCCGACCCACAATTTGGAAATACATGGACAGCCTGAAACAACTGTAGCAGTGGTTCCGAAAGTTCCAGAGGAATAAAAGCAACCAGTTGCTTTGATTATTTATGACCCTCCCCTTTAAAGACGTCTATTTTGATGTTGTTCCTAAAACGTGAAATGGCCTATCATTCTCAAGCTGCTGCTTCCCCCCCCCCCAAAAAAAAATCCCATCTTGAGACAAACTGTAACTTTTCAGCAAGTTTGCGTTAATGGGTGCAATTTGCCGAAGATAAATCCTTTTATGTGGGATTGTTACAAATAATGATTGTTACATGTATTGTTTGCATGCCTTCAGATTAATCTGCTGCTTGCAATTAGGTATACAAAGAATTCTTTTAAGGTTAAGGAGGCTTTGAAACAGATGTGATGTAACTATGCTAATGAATACACATCAGACAAGAAGACAAATTCCAAGCTCTTTTGTGCCTTGACCATCCAGCTGTGTGTATACCTCCACTCACTGTTTCTGCCTTGAGAGCTCTTTCTACATGAGCAATTATGGCGACCCCACTCTGTGTTCAAGCGGCGAGCTGTGGCACAAAACATTCTTGTGCGCAGATGTACTTATTATTGTTAGCACTTCCCCCAAATTTGTTGTATTGGCAAAACTCTTAAAGAGTTGATGCAGGAGTCATTCCTGCTGAATCCGCGTTCATGGGGAAACGAATGTATGATTAGGGAACATGCAGAGGGACCCTCATGCGGACGAACTCAGGTTAGTGAAAATTTCAACTCAAGATTTTGTAGATCTTGTTTGGGAGGAAATAGTTATTCCATAGAGGTGATGTAGCTCTTATGTACATGCTCAATTCAATGTAAAGGCACCCCCTATATCTGCAGGTAATCCCCCCGGTGGACGCAAATACTGTATCTCTGCAGCTCTCTGTGCTTCTTGCTTTCTGTTAAAATTCACTGAATTGTCCTCTCTAACTACCTGCTTGTCTTACTGTAAGCGTCCAGCTTGTAGCATCTGGTCAAAACAAAAAACACCATCCTTTACGAGACTATATGCAATATAAACAATGGTAATGGGCATGGAAATCCTGGAGAAATGGATACAGAATTTGCTGGTGCGGGGGGATGTTGGTACTTATTTCTGTTGTTCTCCCAGCATGAGTCAGTGCAGTGATTCAACTTAAATTGGCACCACTAGAATTGCCTAGCAGTTGATACAAGACCTGAATACCTCTGCCCCTGTTTTGGAGCTTCAAGGGCCTATTTAGTAAACGGGTGTGCCAAGGGCACAAAAATGTATTTCCTTAAAAAGAAGAAAAGAAAAAAGTGATGTTGTGTGTCTCCTAATGCTGTAGTGATTTTGTGGTCTCGACAAAAGCAGCATATGCGGCTTTTTTGCAATTGCATCTTGACAATGTCCAAAGCGGAGACCTTGATCTTGTCCTATTCCTGTAGTGAAAGTTGTGCCTCTTTCAGCTTCTGAAATACAGGTAACCTCAACCTTGGGACACCCAACTTTTAGCTGCCCCAGCTTAAGGATGGCTGTGTTGTAGTTTTGCACAGTCCGTCCACTCTGACATTTTTGTGCAGGAATGATAGTGCTGGTTTTTGAGGAGGACCGGGACGTTGTGTTTTGGAGACTTGGAGCTTAGTGGGTAAGAAGAACCTGTCCAATACTTAATAGAATTGTGCCTCTGTTCCTCTTGAACCAAATGCAAATTGCAAAATGTAAACTGTTACAAAATGCAACTAATATTAATGCAGCCCCCTCATTTAAGTTGTTCTAAGGCCCATTTTGTATGTTACACAACATGGAAAAAGGTTACCCCAGGGATAGTTGTCTATTTATTATTATTATTATTATTATTATTATTTATTGTCATTGTGTTACACAACGAAATTCACTGACACCCGGAGACCAAACCAATACACACACTTAAGTTCCCGACACTCCCCCCAACCCCCCATACCGTCCACCCCCTTAAAATTCCTCTTCTAAACACAAACATCCACATAATAGACAATTGTACAGTCCGACTGCCCCTATCTACTGATACTTAAGTTCATTGTTCAATGCTGTCATGGCTCTAGGGTAAAAGCAATTTATTGGTAATAACTTGCAGTTTTTATAAAAATAGGCTCATTTAGGAAGAAACATTGCCCAATTGTCCCAGGCTACTTAGGGTAAAACAGCACTTTGAATTGGGTCTGGAATGGAGGATTGTCACTGGAGATTGGTTCACCAGCACCAGTTGCCCATTCGGCATCACCTGTTCCCATGTTTCCTGCAAACCACTTAGATCAGTGGTTCTCAAACGTTTCAGACCATTTTTAGAATGGCACGTGTGTTGGGACCTACCAGAAATGATGTCATTAGCACTTCCTGCTTGATGTCACTTCTGGCTAGGACGTTGCTTCTAGGCTGTCGTTATGATGTAATCAAATGACGCTCCTGGAATTTAAACTGGCCTTCTTGGACTGCAGCAACTGCACATCCATGAAACATCTCTGACAGAAAGCAAGATTAGGTCAACATATTATATAAAAGCACTGCACTAAAAACTTTGGTTTTTAAAGCCTCACCTGAAAATTCAAACTGTTAACACTCACAACAGGAATATAGCAAAAATAAGGCCTGCAGCTTCCAAGATGGCTGCTCCCAGCATTGCACAACCCACCAAGTAGGTCCTGACCCACAGTTCGAATAGTACTAGCTTAGATTGTTCGACTGGGTCCTTATGCTGAAATGATCTTATTTTATTGCTTTCCTTGTGGTTCATTGCAGTTCCTTGTTACTGTCTGTCCTTATCAGCCATTTTTCCTAGCATCTCTGGGTGTGTCAGGATGTGGTGAGTGTATCTGAAGTGTGTTTGCCTACCAAAATGTTCATCGAGAGACGTACTATTTAAAGGCGATAGTTGTCTTGGGATAGAAAACGGTTGAGCTGCTTATTTATAGCCACTGACACTGTGTAGACAGACGGCGGTGGGAAATGAGTTCATAAAGAAATTATTAAATGGCACTTTGGAGGGTTCTGGCAAAGAACCAGTATTAAGAGCTGGGGGTGGGGGGGGGGGAAAGGGTTTGGACCAAAAAGTTTGTGCCTTAACCTGAGTCATTCAGCTCAACATAGTTGCTGAGTCATTAGGACCAGACAGTGTTGACTTCTGAAAGAAAAAAAAATCTGTGTTCATCAGGCTTTCTGTGAGTGGCTCCTGCACAGTTACTGTAATTTTTAAATGACTTAACCATAAGGGGGGGGGGAGCTAACCATATAGGTCCCACAATGAAACTGGCACACTTTCATGGGGGAATGTTCTGGGATTGGCCCACCCATGATACGCACTCGGCCTTGGTTAGCCTTGGGCAATGGGTGAATGTGTGGGGTGCTACCTGCCACAGTGAGAGTAACCACCAATTGTCTTGTACTTGGGCCAGGGTTGTGGCCCTCTTAAGAATGGCCCCTGTTCCCACTGCAGGAGGTTTGATATTAGCTTGGAGAAGAGAAGACTGAGATATGGGATATGGTAACCCTCTTCAAATATCTGAAGGACTGTCACAAGGTAGAAGGGACAAATTTGTTCTCATCTGCCTTTGACAGTAGAACGAGGTCCAACGGGTACAACTGCAAGATGGGATTCCGACTGGACATCAGGAAGAATTTTTTGACGATAAGGGTGGTTGAACAGATTGCCAAGGGAGGTGGTGGATTCTCCTTCCCTGGAGACCTTCAAGCAGAGGCTTGACAGGCACCTGCTGGAGATGCTCTAGGAGGATTTCCTGCTATTAGCAGGGTGTTGGACTAGATGACCTTGTAGGTCTCTTCCAATTCTATGATATGAAGAGCCTCACTTTCTGCATAATGTCTTCAAAGCCTGCAATGGGTCTAGCTGGGGAGCTCCCAGTTTGAAGGCATTGCAAGGACTTCTGGTTTTGTTTTTTGTGAGGATTTGACAGCTGCCCAGGCTGGTTTCTGCAGTTCCTTTGGGAACCTCTGCCTCAAGGTAATAGCCATTTCTCTTGTCCTATGGTATATGAAATGAGACTTCTTTGGTCTGTATGAAACCTGCTTGTGACCATCAAGCTGCATGCAGCCCACCAGTCAGGTGCTTAATAACCCACCTGTGTCTGAATCCACTGAGGGCTTAGGGAGTCCTAGTGGGCTGTGCCATTTGTAGCTTATTGGTTGTGTTAGGTTCAGTTTACCAGTTGTGCAAGCCTGCAGTAATCCATTTTGTAGCTTTTCGAAGAAGCATTTGTTGTTGTTGTTGTTGTTGTTGTTGTTGTTGTTGTTGTTGAGTCGCTAAGTCGTGTCCAACTCTTCGCGACCCCATGGACCACAGCACGCCAAGCCTCCCTGTCCTCCACTAGCTTCCAGAGTTTGCCCAATGTCATGCGCATCGCTTCGGTGACACTATCTAATCATCTCATTCTCTGCTGCCCGCTTCTCCTTTTGCCTTCAATCTTTCCCAGCATGAGGGTCTTTTCTAAAGAGTCCTGTCTTCTCATGAGGTGGCCAAAGTATTTGAGCTTCAGTATTTGTCCTTCCAGGGAGCAATCAGGCTTGACTTCCTGGAGGATTGCCCGATTGGATCTCCTTGCAGTCCAGGGGACTCTCAAGAGTCTTCCCCAACACCATAATTCAAAAGCATCTATTCTTCGGCGCTCTGCCTTTCTTATGGTCCAGCTCTCACTACTGGGAAAACCATCGCTTTGACTATGCAAAACTTGGTTGGCAGGGTGATGTCTTGGCTTTTTATTAAGTTGTCTAGGTTCGCCATAGCTTTCCTCCCAAGAAGTAAACGTCTTTTAATTTCATGGCTGCAGTCACCATCTTGGAGCCCAGGAAAATAAACTCTGCCACTGCTTCCATTTCTTCCCCTTCTATTTGCCAGGAAATGATGGGAGTGGTCGCCATGATCTTTTTTTGTTTTTGCCATGATTTTTTAAAATGTTGAGCTTGAAGCCAATTTTTGCACTTTCCTCTTTCACGCTCATCGGAAGGTTGTTTAGGTCTCCCTCACTTTCTGCCATTAGAGTGGTATCCTCTGCATATCTGAGATTGTTGGTATTTCTCCCAGCAATCTTGATGTGCATCTAAGTAATTCTGTGGTGATTGGGCTGCCTGACTGACAAGAGAGCAATCTTCTGCATGTGTATTAAGACAGCGTTCTTCAGCCTGTAGGTCGGGACCCCAATGGGGCCATGAAGCCTCATTTTGGGGGGTCATAGCAAACTTTCAAAGCCTGTGCAAGAGAGGGCTTGGACCCCATCTAATCATGGTCCTGCCTGATCAGTACTGAGTTCTTGATGGAATCCTGCACAGCCTCTCCTTGCTGTCTTGCCCCACAACTTCTAAGGCCAGCCCTGATCAGGCTATTACGTCACAGGGTTGCTGTAGGGGAAAATGGGTCAGGTGGGAGCAGGAGTTGGGCAGCGATGGGGGCAGATCAGGTCCCAGCATGGGGTGGGATCGGTAGTGGGTCTCCAGCCTCATACTTATTTATCTACTTATTGGGGTTGCAGCATGAAAAAGGTTGAAGACCACTGTATTTACAGAGAAGTTCAGCAGAGATCAGCAAGAATGACTGTACGTTGAGTTAAGGGTGCATTGGGTTGCATCCTTCACTTATAGTTCAATGTGAGTTGCAAGAGATTTTATAGTTTAGTTTTTTTAAGTTGGTAGAAAATGGAGGAACGTTTGCAGAGGAACACTTTCCTGGCGTGTTTTCAACGCCTTCTAGGAAACTTCCATGTTTATGATGCTCCAAACTCCTCGAAACTTCAGCATAAGCCGCAACTTCACACATTGATTCATGCTAACTGGCCATAAATGGCCATTTCTTAGATACATGCTGCTTCGGTCTGCTCAGTGACTGTCTCCTGCCACATGCAACTAATTTATTGTATGCTTGTTACCATCTTGAGTTAATTTCAGTTGAAAAGAGAAAAAGATGCACATCATTTTAGTCCGGAGCTGCAGGATATTGCATTATCAATGTGACATGCAGGTTGATTACTGTGAGGGTCAAATGGCAATCTGATTGGCTTAGGAGGGGTCTCGCTTTCAAAAGAATGCTCTCACTACCTGGGTCTACAGCCTGGCCTGGAAATGTTATAAAACTTCCCTTTATGTTCTGCATTTTAAATGGGTTGCGAGAAACAAAGGTGGTAGTTGAGACTGGCATGCCTGTATCTCATTCCAGCCATAACCAGGCAATGCTTTTGGAATCTGAGAAAAAGAAATAAAATATTTCATCGGTACTGATCTTTGGATAAATATTTTGCAATCCATACTTTTTCACCAAAGTGGTTTAGTCTGTACTTGCTTCAGTTTGTTTTTGCCTTTGCCCAAAAATGCAGTCAAATGCTCGTTGACACTGGCGTCTCAGCTACCCTCCTGCGTTCTTAATTTTGTTTATAAACTTGTACTCAGATTGACAATGCTGTTAGCAGATTGTTTG
Source organism: Lerista edwardsae (assembly GCA_029204185.1). Taxonomy (NCBI): domain Eukaryota; kingdom Metazoa; phylum Chordata; class Lepidosauria; order Squamata; family Scincidae; genus Lerista; species Lerista edwardsae. Next base: position 6,362,125 of record JAJKFI010000044.1, on the reverse strand, counting down.
TTTATCTTGGTGGTTTCGGGAGAAGGTATGCATATATTTTACATTGGCGTGATCTCCGTAACTCCTATTTTTTCTAGGTTTAAAAAGGATCATGGCAGTATTAGTACTCTAAAAGTACCCTCTCTGGAAGCTTCAGCTTCCTGATTAAGGCTGGCTGGATTTGTGTCCCACAGGAGAGTATTTAATGCATTTACAATACTGTTTGTCAGCCTTGCAATCTTTTAGAACAGTGGCATTCAAATGTTTTAGACCAGGACCCAATTTTTAGAATGGCACTTGTGTCGGGACCCACCAGAAGTGGTGTCATTAACCTGGAAGTGATGTTGTGGCAGGAAGTGACATCATCAAGCAGGAAGTGCTGTCATTGTAACATAATAAAATGACACTCCTGAAATGCAAACTGGCATTCTTGGTCTATAGCAATTGCACAACCATGAAACATCCCTGACAAAAAGCAAGATTAGGACAAAATATTATATAGAACCACTCAACTAAAAACAAAATTAAAAAAAACACCCTTACTTGAAAATTCAAACTGTTAACACTCATAAAAGTTTTATTGTAATGGGGAAAAAATGAGGAAAAATGGGGGGGGGAACAAGAGCCCATACCAAAAAAAAAAACACTCATAAAAGGAATATAGCAAGAGTAAGGTCTGCAGTTTCCAAGATGGCTGCTCCCAGCTTTCCACGACCCACCTGATCCCAGATCGTGACCCACCAAGTGGATCCCAACCCACAGTTTGAATAACACTGTTTTAGAATGTCCATAGTGAACTGTTGTAGATGAGTCAGGAGTGAATTGGGCATATGTTTGGTTTGGACTGTTGAGCCAGTAAGAGAGAGTGCCCTCTTTGCTCAGTTGATGGACTATCAAGAATGCGCCAACATGCTCTTGAACAATGTTCTTCAACCTGTAGGTCGGGACCCCAGTGGGGTAGTGAAGCCTCATTTTGGGGGGTCATAGCAAGCTTTCAAAGCCTGTGCAAGAGAGGCCTTAGATCCAATTCAGTCATGGTCTTGCTTGATCAAAACTGAGTTCTTGACAGAATCCTCCAGTGCTTCTCCTTGCTGTCTTGCCCCACAACTTTTAAGGCCAGCCCTGCTGTGGCTACTACCTCACAGGGTTGTTGTAAAGCCACATTGAGGAGGGAAAACTGGGGCAGGTGGGAGCAGGGGGTGGACGGCAATGATGGCAGATCAGGTCCCAGGATGGGGTGGGATTGGTGGTGGGTCTCCAGCCTCATACTGGACTTATTTATCTACTTACTGGGGTTGCGGCAACAAAAAAGGCTGAAGACCACTGCTCTTGAAGAGGCAGTTAACTTGTGCCTAATTTATTTTTCTAAAGTTAGGCTAATAAAAGAATCCTGTTTTTCCCCATCATCCCTGGAAATCCATCTTTTAACAGATCAAAAATTAAGTCTGAAATGTCAAAAAAATATATAACTGATCTATACGTTTACAGGAAGAACTTGTAATATCAAAGCAAGCAGGGTGGTCTTGAATAAGTTCCACTTGTCTTTTATGTCTATAAAAGTTTCTTTGTGTTCAGAAAGAGTGGAAAATGGCCAGGAGTGTAGGAAGTGTGAAATAATTGGGGGTTAATTGAGTTGGAACTACTTGACAGGTGGGTTGAGTGAAGATGATTGACACTAGTACAAGGAGGTGTGTGTTGATATTCAAGGCTATAGAGAGCAAGCAAAAATATGGTGTGCGAATACCAGTTTTGAAATGTCTGATAGTTCTGTAGTGTTCTATACTAACCCCTTGCCAAATGTTGACTCCATCCCGCCTTTTCTCTTGGATAAATTCCCATTTGTGGGCAATGTGTATTGTCTGGATTAGTTCTTAGTGTGCATCAACCATTATCTCAGAATAAGATACTGTGATTGCCATGTCTTTAGATGTCTTAGAACTTTCTGTCTTTGTATCAAGTCCATGAGACTCTTTGTCTTATGACTTGTTTTGGACTTACAGCTTCTGGAGTTGTGGTTCTAGTGTTTTCCTTGTCTTGCAAAGCCCTCCACGTGTCTATGTTCTCTTGGGCTTGTACTTTGGGGGAAACAAAGAAGGCTTTCCTATCTTACGTTCCTTTTGGATCTTTTAAATTTACAGAGCATTATCTTGTCTATACATCATCAGTCTGCCAAGTTTGAACCAAGAGGGCATTTTGCCACCTTTCAACAAACTTTTATTTTACTATGTAAGCTGCTTGGTGAACTTCTTTGTTGGAAAAAAAAAGGTGTATAAATATTCTGAATAATTGATATTTTGTAATCAGTAGCAAACTTTTACTTTGGGATATGTTGGTTATAATTTAGTATAGTTAGCATTGAATTTGTGTGGTGTGTGCGATATATGGTTTTTTTTTAATGCTGTAACCTACCAGGAACTCTAGTTCAGTGGAATTCAAACTTTTTAGACCAGGACCCACATTTTAGAATGGCTCTCATGTTGGGACCCACCGAAAGTGATATCATTAACCTGGGAGTGATGTTGTGGCAGGAAGTGACATACTCAACCATTGTAACATAATAAAATGACACTCCTGAAATGTGAATTGGCATCCTTAGACAGCAGCAATTGTGCAACCATGAAATATCCCTGACAGAAAGCAAGATTAAGACAAAATATGATGTAAATGTACTGAACTAAAAACAAAATTTAAAAACCTGCACTTGAAAATCCAAACTGTTAACACTCACAACAGGAATATAGCAAGAGGAAGGTCTGCATTTTCCAAGATGGCTGCTCCCAGCTTTTTGCGACCCACCTGACATCAGATTGCAACCCACCAAGTGGGTCCTGACTCTGTTGGAATAAAACGGCTGTAGTATAAGAGTAGAGAATTGATATACAAATATTTTCAAAGGAGATAAGATCTGAAAAAAAAAATACAAAATGTTGGTGTCTTGACTATTTAAATTCTTTCAGCAAGCAGTTGCCATTTTCTCAGGCCCAAAAGGTTGGAAGAGGCCTGGCTTGTGTGACTTGCAGGCCTGCCAGTAGTGACACAAGCATAGAAAGTACTGGCTATTCTTTCAGTTCCCTTGTAAGCATGACTATACCTTGTTGTGGGGCCAAATTGGCAGAAGATCCTAGGTTTGGCCTTGCTTTGGCTTGGTGGTGACCCTTTTTCTTTTTACAATTTCAAATGTGTCAGAAAAGAGGTTGATCGTTCACGTAGCATTGTCCATTTTCTGGATTTGCATGCCACAACAAAATGTGGTTTAACAAACCAAGGAAGTATAGCAAGCTGTATGAAGCGAAGTGCATAAGGCCAATCCACAGCATTCCATGTGCCACTTTTTATGTAAAGAATCTTGAATGTGCCACTCTTATTTTGGCCCTCTCCAAAGCTGTATGGGTGGTTTTGCCCCACCCACTTGATCTGCTGAGCCTCTGCTTGGCTATATTCATCTCACCTTTGGTGCTCTCTTTTCTGGGCTTTGCGTTGGGAGAAGTGCCATGCATTTGCAGGTGTGGAGTCCTGTGTTGACTGGCATGGCCGTTACAGGCCAATTTGCTCATGCCACTTCCTAAGTCTACAGATGTGTACCACAGATTGGCTACCTCTGGCATAAGATAAGGAGTGGAGGGAATAGGAAAGGTCACTCAAGCAGTGGCATAGCTCCCCCAATGTCTTAACACTCCCCATAGGGTGTCGGCAAAAACTGGAAGTGTCTTTCTAAGGCCTAAGACATCCCTCAAGTACCTGGGGCAATCTACCCTCCCCCCCCCCTTAGCTAAGCCACTCCACTCAAGTTTATTCCCGATCGAATGAACAGTGGCTTTTTGGACTGGGAATGTAACTACCGAACTGTCCTATTACGATGATCCGGGGAAAGAACTGAGACTCAAAGCTGATTTGACTTGATCACAATTCTGAAGAGATGTGAAGAAAACAAATTTGTCTAAATGATCAATGTGAAAACAGTGTTTTGACTCTTGAAGCTAGTTGATGGTAAATGATCAAGTGTTTCCTTCAGTGAACCGAGAATGAATTTTTTCCTAATCTTAGGTTGAAATTAAACATCAGTGTTCTTCTTTGGTTCCTTTCAGGAGGTCCCGCTGAGGAAAATTCTCCATGAATGTACGTCACAATGATGATGACCGACCAAATCCCACTGGAGTTGCCATCATTGCTGAATGGGGAAGTAGCCATGATGCCTCACTTAATCAACGGAGATGGAACACAGCAGGTCAGTGTATTCTGTAGGTTGAATAAGAATTACATGGATTCTTCAAAAACACATGGCTTAAAAGGGGGAAGGGAGAAGAGCTTCTGCAACATGGCTTCTCCTTATTAGTAGCATGCATTAAGATACAGTCTCTTCAATAGAACCTCAGATATAAATGCTAAAAGATACAAGTGTTTTGTCTAGCTTTATTAAGCTTGTTGCTTTATCCATCCTATGTGAGAGAGAAGTGCTCACAACATTCTGTTCATTCCATTTGTACCTTGCTTGGCTTACATTTGGTTTCCCAAGGAATTTGGGATTAGTCGTGCAATCCTATACATCAGTGGTTCTCAAAAGTTTTAGCACAGGGACCCACTTTTTAGAATGACAATCTGTCCAGGACCCACCGGAAGTGATTTCATGGCCAGAAGTGCCGTCATTGTGACCCTGCTGTATTCCTGAGAATGCAGCAATAAGATGGGTTATTACTCGGCCATTTTCGAATAGCGAATCAGAAAGAAAAAAGCCTATTTACAACTTTGACACAAGCAAAACAACCACATAGCCCTCCCCCTTTCCAGCATCTCATCTTCCCATATTTCAATATGGCTGCTCTAGGTGCTTCGTGACCCACCTGAAATTGGCTCTCAACCCACTGGTAGGTCCCGATGCACAGTTTGGAATCACTACTATACATGATTATTTAGAAATTTCCACTGTGTACAGTGGTGCTTACTCCTAAGAAAGATTGCACAGGATTGCAGACTGATGCTGTCCAGTCCCACAAACCTTCCGCTGTAGTCCTATGCTCTCTTACCCAGTGGTAAGCTCCAGTGAACATAGCGCAGCTTAATTCTGAATAAATATGCGTAGGTTTGCTCTGTGAATCTGCTTCTGCATTCTCTCATACTTCCAGAACATTATCTGTAAAAATTGGTGTAATGCAGGTGATATGTATCTCCAAAACTTTTGGTAATACTCATCTGGGTTGAGAGTGCAGAAAATGTTTTATTTGAATGTTCAGTGCGTGGATTTTTTTTTTTTGAAGTGTTCTGTTTATAATTGCCATTTTTGGAGATTGGGAAGGACCGGGATAAGATTGACTTGGGATTCTGAGGTTTTATAATTGTGGCTTGACATCCTTGCTGGAGTTGTCTATTTTGAGTGTATGCAACAGTTCTCTGAATTGTGTTGATACCATTTGATGTATCAATGGCTAAAGCAAAACAGAGGCTATGTTGGCTACGAATGGCTCCAAAGAGGAGGAGGAACGGATGCTTGCAAAACCTAGTACTGTGATTTCCTGCCCCCCCCCGGTGTGTCTGGTTCCCAAAGTGGTTGCCAAACTCACAGGGGTTGCCTTCTGGCTTTCCCAGGTGCTGCCATCTTGGATTGCACCTCAACTTGTGTTTTTCTTGTGGGATTTTGCACGATCCAAGATGGCGGTGCCTAGGAGAGGCAGGAAGAAGAGGCTGCCACAAAAGAAGGGTTTAATGACTCCAGTAAACTTGGGATCTACTTGCCTAAACCTATCGGTATTGAATCAGAAGCAAGTCACAATGAGTTCATTGAAATAATCCAGGTAAAGTGCATAGAACTGCAATATTCATTTATTTCCCACATTTCCTCACGAAGTGGTATACATTTTTTAGGCAGTCGTTCACGAGACTGAGATCTGTGCAGCTTTGGCAAAGAGCCTGTAGCATATGCCCTCAGTCCATGTTCTGGGATTCTGTTTTCCACTATGACAACTCATGTAGTGTTCCCAGGCATGGACCAGACCCAGAGCTGTTTAGCTGCCACTTTGCAGGTCCACCGTATGGGCTTAGATCATATGTTAATACGTTAGTATTTCATAACTGGGAGAGAGCATCATTTAATGGTTTCTCATGCAAAGTTAAACTGTCACTCAATGAAGGGAGAAGTAAACATAGCAGCACAAAGGAACAGGAAAAGAGTGGGGATGATCTTCATTTTGAAACATCTGCATTGCATGTTTCCCTTTACACAAGTAATTTGCCAGCCAGACAAATAGCAGATGGGCACTCTTCATTATACAGATAGGATTAAAGAGACCGTCTCCAGTCCGACCTCAAGCCTTACTCCATAGTGCCTGACTAGAATACTACCTGGGTTGCATAATTTTAATTCATGAGAATGAACCAGAGAATTGGCACAAGCAAAGCAGCCCTTGCATGAATAAAGCTAGACCATGCTTCTCCCATGTGTCAGTAATGTGGTTCTTAAGGGCATTTATCTTTGATCTTTCTAGATCCTTCACCTAGCAACTTGGTTTTTGTTTTTGACGAAGCAATCAGAAACTCCTCTAGAAATCTCAGAAGCTGAGCTTGTTTAGCATTCTGCCATGCGTGTGTGAAATTGTGCATGCTGCAGACCTAGAAGAGTATATTGAAGTGCCTTCATTGAGCATCTGAAGCTGCCTTGTGTTGAATCTGCACTGAACCTTCTAGTTCAGTGTTGTCTGCTTCGATTGACAGTCTCTCCTTTAAGGGCTCAGCCTTGCTAACTGAGATCCTTCTGGCTAGATATGGTTGAATTCATAGTCACTTTATTTGTGTATCACTTTTCTACATATATTGTTCTCAAAAGCAACTCACAACGAGCAAGAGAAAAACACCAATATAAACACATCAGTAGCAATAATTCACTATATAAATAGAAAAAGCATTTTGATAAGCAATTTCACAATAACATGAAAACCTCAAAACAATTGTTAAGCAGTCCATTTTCAATAGAAATCCACATTACAATAGCCTAAACAAAACATCATTAATATCCGGACATCTGAAATCCAGGCATTTTTTGTTCCATGACTTTTAACTTTCTGTAGTGTGAACACCAGAAGGTCTTACACTCATTCCATATTCAGACTGTAAGGTCTGTTTTCTGCTCTGTGTTGAGTGCCATTGTTGAAAAATGTCAAAAAGGCCAGCAGACACACAAATGGATAACAGTGAAAATCCAACACCTTCCTGCCCCAAGCAGTCTGGATAAGGGATACTCAATATGTAGCACGTTGTATTAACAATTTGCACAACTCAACACTAAAAATACAAACATGTTCCTATTTAGCAGCTAAAATATCACTGGCCCAAGCTGTATCCTTCAAAAGTAATCCCTTGACAAACCCAGACTGAATCATTGTAATTCTTCTGAAATGTAGGCAGGCACTCCAACAAGACTGCTTCCTGTGGCAGATGGAGATGCCCTCCCCTTTTTCGTCCTAGGGTCCCAACTAGTTTATAGACCAAGGATGGACTGCGTATATGCTTATAAGCTACCCAACCTATCCTTCAGTGGGAAAAGATTCTCCTTTCACTAAGGTCTCATGTACAAGGCCAAAAAAGGCACCATCATGACAAGTTGAAGTGACTGAACCTCTGACTTAGCCGGCAAGCTGTCTAGTCTTGTGCGGAGCCATGGACCATTGTCCTGATCTGGGCCATCTTCTCTCCTGATCTTTTGCAGCTGCTTTATATCGCACATGGTCCAGAGCTCTTTCTGCTTCTCCTAACATCAGATGGCTTCTTAACAAAGCAGCTCACCAACTTCCTCTTGTCTACTGAGCTGGATGTGGTTCAAAACATAAGCTAGGCCTTAGCCAATGAAAACAAAGACTTGCCCAACAGAAGGGAAAGCAGTAGAAATGCTAAGCGCGAGAATACATTATAGTGTGGTTCTACTTCTTCTGTACTCCTGTACTATGCTGCAGTCTCTTTCCTTGTAAAAGGATAAACTGAGTGTTCTCAAAGGAAACAACAAAGAAGTAGCATTTTTACACATCTCAGTTGCCTTCCTTGAGAGGTACTCCAGAAATTGATCCATCTAAAAGAGATACTAGTAATCTAAGATGAGATTTTAAAACCAACTGGCTGGGATACGGATGCCCACAATAGTTTTTACACCACCGTATCCTGGTATGTAGTGGGACGTGGTGGCGCAGCGAGTTAATCCGCTGTTGCTGGGCTTTCGACCGCAAGGTTGGGAGTTCAAGACTGCATGACGGAGTGAGCTCCTGTTGCTTGTCCCAGCTCTTGCCAACCTAGCAGTTCGAAAGCACCTAAAAATGCAAGTAGATAAATAGGGACCACTTCGGTGGGAAGGTAACGGCATTCCTAGAGTCATGCCGGCCACAGGACCACTGAAGCTTGTCCTTCCACAAAACGCCGGCTCTACAGGCTTTGAAACGGAGATGAGCACCGCCCCGTACAGTCGGTCACGACTAGACCATTCGGTCGTGGGGAAACCGTTACCTTTTTATCCTGGTATGGGTGAAATTAGTATTTCCTTGAAAGATGTGCGTGTGTGTGTGTGTGCCAAAAGTGCTTGACCACCACCACCGCTGATCTTCTCTAGTAGTGCGTAGCAATAGGGGAGACTGGTGCATTTCCAGTTTCTACATACTCACAGTGAGTCCCAAACAGGCCTGGCGAGTGTTCCATAATTTTTTTTGCAATGCATAGGGCTTCCATAGCAGATATGCAGGAGTTCCTCCAGAGAAGAATCACTATGAAAAGGCTTCACGTAAAGTTGGACATTTGAAAACCATCAGCCCAACTGCTTAAAGTCTTTACTGCTTGGTTGATTTTTTTTTTAAAAGACTGCAGAAAAAAAACTGATAGGGTACAGGACTGTTCATCTGGAGCATCTTCACTATTTTGAAGGTTTGAAACAAATGGTTGTCCTTTATGTCCACAAAGTGTGCATGACGGTGTGAGCAATACCTCCTATGAAACGTCAACAGCCAGAGAGCTGAATGAATAAGGCTGTAGGTGTGATTTCAATACTTCTGCGCTCTGAATAAGGCAGAATAAGGAATAGCTGCTCAATTTTTTAAAAAAAGATTGTTAATAGTGAAAAGAGATTTCTGTTGCCCAAAATAGTTAGTGTGAGTTCCAATAATGTACACATGGCAGCCATAGTACAAACCAAACAGCAGATGTTACAAATCCATTTTATAGTATCTGTTTGTTTACCCATTTCCATGGTTTTAATCAGCCATTCTGTAACAATGATAGTGTAGTGTCTAGCTCCTAGAACGTTTTCAAGTACCTAGCTGAAACGAATCAGGAAGTTCATTCATATGTCTTACAGAAGACTTAAATTTAGAATTCAAATTACTTAGCAATACCGCAGATTTTTCCATGGTAGAATTAACTTATGCAGGCTTTCCTGTACGATGCTGATTAATCTTGATCCTTTTCAGTCCACGTGAAGATCTGGAACAGAAATAGGCTTGCTGCCAGGGCAGTATAATCAATTGGGCAGAGTCGGCTGAAGCCTAGGGGTTGCATCAAGTTGCATGTCGAGGCATTGGCCTAATGCAAGGGTCTCCAAATCTGGCCCCTGGGGACTCCCTATCCAGAACCAGGGGACATCCACTAAAATTCAGTGCTGGGAGAGTAAGAACAGATAAAAGAAAATACTTTTTTACCCAGTGGGTAATTAATATGTGGAACTTCCAGCCACAGGAGGTGGTGATGGCGTCTGGTGTAGGTGCCTTTAAAAGGGGACTGGACATATTTCTGGACATATTGCAGGCTACAGGCTGTGATGGGTAGTGCAACCTCCATACTTTAGAAGTAAACTACTTCAGAACGCCAGGTGCAAAGGAGTGACCACAGAATGGAGGCAGCCTGTTGTCTTGTGTGCAGAGGCGAATCTAGGGTATGGCGCCCCGGGGCACGAGCCCTGGGGCGCCATAAGGTGTGGGGGCGCTGTTGGCATGGCGCCCCGCCCCCACCTGCAAATTTGCAGCCCCCCGCGCCCCAACGCGCCTTGGTGACGTCCTGGCCTGCCTCTGGGGCACTTTAAGCACTCGAGCGGCAGCCTGGGGAAGGAAGCTGCCGCCGCATGCCCCAAGCCGGGATGTGCACCAGTGGCTCCCGTCCTGGGCTGCCGCTGGGGCGCTTTAAGCACTCGAGCGGCAGCCGGGGGAAGGAAGTCACTGCTGCGTGCCCCAGCCGCTTCCTTCCCCGGGCTGCTGCTCAAGTGCTTAAAGCACCCCAGCGGCAGCCCGGGGAAGGGAGCTGCCAAACGTCATGACATCGTGTGCCCTGGGCGCGGTTTCGCCCAGGTACGCGCCTGCTTGTGTGCTCCCTGAGGCATCTGGTGGACCACTGTGAGACACAGGAAGCTGGACTAGATGGGCCTTTGGTTTGATCCATCAGCACTCTTCTTATTTTCTTAGGGTTTCATGCAGAGGTCTTTCTCAGTCCTGCCCAGAGATGCTGCCACAGACTGAAACTGGAACATTCATCAAGCAAAGCAAGTTACAGTTTCCACCTCATAAATAATGTAGTCCCTCTTTTCCCCAATGGATGGACTTGTCTGGGGATTGGACCCAGGACCTGTAATATTCAAAGAATTGTGTCCTTATCAACAAACCAGTTGCATGTTGGGAGGAAGGGAAGCCTACTGCTGCAATCCCACTGCCCCCCCCCAATGTATTCTCATTGGAAATCTGAAAAAGGACCTTTAGATACTGCTTAAATTAGTAGTTATCAGTAGTTCTCAAATGTTTTAGCACCAGGATCCACTTTTAGATTGCCACTTATGTTGGGACCCACTAGAAGTGACGTCATAGCTGGAAGTGACATCATCAAGCAGGAAGTGCCATCATTCTGACGTAATCAAATGACACTCCTGGAATGCAAACTGGCATTCTTGAACTGCAGCAGTTGCACAACCATGGAATATCCCTGACAGAAAGCAAGATTAGGACAAAATATGTCAAACCACTGAACTAAAAACCTTTTTTTTTAAAAAAAAAGTCACTTGAAAATTCAAACTCACAAAAGGCATATAGCAAGAATAAGGTCTGCAGCTTCCAAGATGGCTACTCCCAGCTTTCCATGAACCACCTGACATCAGGTCATGACCCACCAAGTGGGTCCTGACCCACAGTTTGAGAAACACTGTCTTAAATGAAGGTCTAGCTGCAAAACACATAAGCAGGGCTGCACAGTGGCCTTTAATTTTGTTCTGTGGCTGCCGCCTTCCTTATCCTTAATTTTCAAGTGAATACTCCGTCTTTGGACTAATTATAGCTTTCTGAAACAATGAATTCTCTTACAGGGAGGGAGGGAGGGAAAAAAAAAAACCCTGCTCAAGCTCACTATCATGGAAAGTTAACTAGAGTCCCAGAGTAGTTCCAGGATGAAAAATATTGTTTGGGAAGCCTTCGGAAATAAATTTTCCAAGCAAGTTTTGCTGACCACCGAGACATTCTCAGTCACTTTGTATAAACAAAAGAAGGCACAATGCACCCTGCATTATTTGTCCCAGATGGAGCTCTGAACTTGGCTCCTTCTCCAGCACTGATGTCATGGTGCACCAGCACAGCTCTGAAGCCGCGGCATGCATAGCGTCCATTTTATTCCTGTGTGATTAGTGTGGGAGGGGAAGTTGAGGGGGTGTTGGCTGGAAAATGTGTCTCAGGCTTTTCCCTCCCTGTCGCTGCTCTTATGGAGGTTGGTGATAAAGAATGTGAGGCTGGTGCCAGAGACGCAATGCCATTGAATCCCCCCCCCTATACCTGCACAGCTGGCAAAAAAGGCTTTTCAGTTTAGTTGTTAACTGTGAGAATAACGAGGGGGAAGAGGAGCCCTATTGTACAGAACTTCCCTCAGGCAAAATACAGAGCGAGAGAGATTCCCGCTTTGTGAAGCCTCCTGTTTCTCTTTGTGGGAATTCCTTCTAGCCGGTTCCAGTGTCTTATCAAACCTACGCTTTGGAAGAAGGCAGTTTGTTGTGTGTAAGAATCCTTACAAAAGGGCTGGGCAGTGCCATCATGTTCTGACTTGGTTCCTGAGACATTGACATCATGATGTCGTGGCCAGTGGCATAGCTAATGAAAGAGTAGCCCACTGCTGACGGCAAAATGGTATCCTGGAAGTGACATCACAACAGGAAGTGACATCACTTCTGGAAGTACCAGCATGCCTGGGCTTTTGAAAAATGGGAGGGGGGGAACCTGCATCCTCCCCACAGCAGCGTGCCCCCAGTTTGGCAAAGCACAATTTTACATGACAGTTATATTCTCGTGTTTTGTTTTTGTTTTTGCCATAACATTTGATAGATTAATGATATTACACTACAGTTTGTTTTATTGCATTCTGCAATAAATTCTGCATTAAATGGTATGTACCAGTGTTACTCAAACTGTGGGTTGGGACGCACTTGGTGGTCGTGACCTTATGTTAGGTGGGTTGCGGAAAGCTGGGAGCAGCCATCTTGGAAACTGCAGCCCTTACTCTTCTTATATTCCTTTTGTGAATGTTAACAGTTTGGATTTTCAAGTGAGGGTTTACATAATATTTTGTCCTAATCTTGCTTTCTGTCAGGGATGTTTACAATTGCTGCAGTTCAAGAATACTAATTTACATTTCAGGAGTGTCATTTTATTATGCTACAATGATGGCACTTCCTGCTTGATGAAGTCACTTCCTGCCACATCACTTCCAGGTTAATGACATCACTTCCAGTGGGTCCTAAAATGTCATTCGCAAAAGTGGGTCCTGGTCTAAAAAGTTTGAATACCACTGGTATATACCATGATGGTATCCTTCATAGCTACCAAGGCTTTCACCATTTTGGCCAAAGGTGTCAAGCTTAGCTTGTTGCCCCCCCTAAAACTTGTTGCCCAGTGCAGTTGCACCCCCCACACTTCTTTACCTACACCACTCTTTGTGGCATCATTTTTGGGTTCTTCCTGGAGGAGGGGCTGGCAACTGTGGCCACTTTGCATGTTCTTCCTGGAGGAGAGCCTGGGGCAGACGAGTAGGCCGTGGTGTGCCCCTGCTCCATAACTAGGGCAGAATCTGGGGGCAGTCTTGTGCCCTCTCTTGGCAGAATGCTTGGGGCAGGTGCCTCTCAGGTTCTGCTGTAGTTATGGCTCTGGTACTAGGGCAGGCCTGTGGATAGCAATACCCACAACTAGACCTGGAGAATCTGAGGTTTGGAATTCCTAAGGTCAGTAGCGTGTGCTAAAGCTTGAGGAGATACAGCAAGGTCTACAGTCTGTACCAGGAAGAAAACCAGGCTCCTTGTAGTTTTAGTAGGCCGGGCTTATCCGGAGACTTCCTGCTGTCAGCCAATCACAGAGGCTGATGTTGCATGACCGTATTAACAGCTGCCCCTCAGTATCCTCAGAGGGCTTGGTTCCAGGATTCACTCTCCCCTGTGGACAAAATCCGCAGATGCTCAAGTCCCTAATTTAAAATGGCATAGTATTTGCATATATCTTGTGGACAATGGAAACCTTGAAGGTAGCTTTTCTCTTCTATGAGTTCCTTGAACTCTTCTGGGAACACTGAAGCTTTCTCCCACCAGCTGATGCTAAGTCTTCTGTGATCTTTGAGGCTGTAGCGCTTTGCAAACCTCGCCAGCCATCCCTTAGTAGCCGTAAATTCCTTCCTCTTGCTTTCCTCAACCCTCTCACAGTAGCGCTCATCGAATGCTTATTCACAGATAACTTTGCCCTCAACAGGGCTATGCTTGTGTGCAGTGGTGTCATTCAAATGATTTAGGAAAAGGAACTAACTTTTGATTGGCACTTGTCGGGAACCTGGAACCAGCCACGGAGCCCGTTAGGATCTGGAACGCCCGTTCTGGTCCGTTCCCCCGAATGACATCACTGCTTCTGTGACATATCCTTTAGCCACACTCTTAATGCTTTCTCATCTTGTGCGAGCACTTTATAACGAAGCAGAGAAGAGAGACAATTTTTTGCCATTGTAGGGGGCAGCACGAACACTTCCATGAATTTTATCTTTCCGCTTTATTGTGTGAATGCTCGATTCATTCTTGCCAACCCAGTGGCCCACTTCAGCCAGCAACACAACACTTTTCAAATGATTTAAGACGCTGGTTCTCAAATTGGTGGGTCCCTACTCATAGTTTGAGAACCACTGTCCTAGCCTTTCCTCTTGCTGCAAGAGCAGCCGGAAAATTCCACAGTTGGGCCTGTGGTTGGCTGATTACAGTCTTGGAACAAAATTATGTTTTTACTAGTCCTTCCAACAGTTCCATTTTTTTCCCCCTCTGCAATTCAGAAATGGCAGCGTTAGCATTTGGGAATACTGCCTTTTCTTGGTAATCGGAAGAAATGCCTGCAAAGACAATCTGAAGGGTATAAATCATTTTAAACCCCTGTGTCTTGAATATGTTGTGCCACCAAGGCAACCCCTTTAAATGCGTCTCTATTTGGGATTGTAGCATCATAAAAATTAGTCTGCTGGAAGTTTTCCCCTCATGTCACTGTTGGGTCTGTAGGAGCTGGAAGAATAGCACACTCAAAAATCCTGCATGTGTCATCCTAGCTCGTGGCAAACTATTTAGGAACCAGCATGCAACATATATCAATGTTCAAGCTTCCATAAATCCGCTTGCAAGGAGCCACATAGAAGTGAATGGGTTGGTGGTGACCACAAGTAACAGTTAGCCTAATGGGCCAAGGCAGCATTTTGTGGATCCCTGTGTATTCATTTTCCATTAAAATCTGCTCTAAACTGCTCTTCATGCAGTCTAAAAGTAGTTAACATAAATCAGTGGTATAAGTCACAAACTGAAAGTTAAGTCAACCAGACTATCCTTATTTTCTTCCTACATTGAATGAGGTTTGTATGACGGTTTTGCACTTAGCCAGTTGTCTAAGTGTTGTACGTTTGTTGTAGCATCTTAGAAAACTAATTCCTTTTAAAAATTGGAGCAAAAATCCAAGAATTGCAATTAAATGTCCTCTTTCTCTCCCTCACAATGCATCCCGACCGAGCCATTGCTTTCTGTTGTGTATGTCATATTCTTGGTAGTCTGGCCCCAAGCCAACCCCAGGTTTGCTGACAGTACGTAGAAATGGGTTGGTCTTGCCATGTGGAAGACTTGGGAGATTTATGATATCTTGGAATGCCATGCATCTGTAGGAAGCTGAAGTTCCACTACACTGTCCACAAACCTGCAGATAAGGCAACAGACCCTATTATTGCGGGTCCGGAGGTTTGTAGGAAGTTACGGAGTTTTGAAGCCAACGTGACCAATGTCATCATGTTGGGCCCTGCACGTTTGGGGGGGCCGCAGCAGGGCAGAGAGCATATCACCTGCTGCTGCATCTGGGATCTCTATAGACTGTAAATCAATGGGGTGAGCACAGCAGCTTTACCTGGGGCCTTCTCACCTGCCCCTGCGTCCGAACTGCCCAAAATGGGCCTCCTGGAAGCAGTTGGTGATGTCATCAAATTTCTTGTTCAGTCGCTAAGTCGTGTCCGACTCTTCGCAACCCCATGGGCCACAGCACGCCAGGCCTCCCTGTCCTCCACCAGCTTCCGGAGTTCGCCCAACTTCATGTTCATCGCTTCGGTGACACTGTCTAACCATCTCATCCTCTGCCGCCCCCTTCTCCTTTTGCCTTCAATCTTTCCCAGCATGAGGGTCTTTTCTAAAGAGCCCTCTCTTCTCATGAGGTGGCCCAAGTATTGGAGCATCAGCTTCAGGATTTGTCCTTCCAGGGCACAATCAGGCTTGACTTCCTGGAGGATTGCCCGATTGGATCTCCTTGCAGTCCAGGGGACTCTCAAGAGTCTCTCCAACACCATAATTCGAAAGCATCTATTCTTCGGCGCTTTGCCTTTCTTATGGTCCAGCTCTCACATCCATACATTGCTACTGGGAAAACCATTACATAGCTTTGACTGTGCGAACCTTTGTTGGCAGGGTGATGGTCATCAAATTACCACCAGCTATTTCTAGGTGCTGCGCACAGCGCCACAAGTGCTTTTCTTGGTGAGAGGGGACCCCATAAAGTGAGTGCCCCCCCCAGAAATGCCCTGCATTGGGCCCCACCATTCCTAGAGCTGGCCCTGTTGAAGAATCACCACGTGCTCTGCTTCAGAAGTGCCAACCTCTACCCCTACCTCAATGACTGTCAAACTTGAATGATGCCATTTTTAGCTTCTCAGTGCCCAACATGAACAATGCCATCATACCATCTCCAGAAGAGTGTTGATTGCTAGGTTTTATTCAAAAGGCCCATTTAACTCAGTGTTCTGCTTCTAGAGGTGGCTGTCCTAACTTGAGAGGAAGGTAATTACTAATTAGTCCTACCCATTAGGCGAAAAAGATCCCTTATCAAGAACAGTAGTTAAAAATATGCTCCTTGAACCATCAGATGAGTTAGTTCAGCATGTACCAGGCTACAGCTGGATCTGACACAGTAGAGCATTTCCACTGACTGTATCAATATCCATTGAGAAGAATGACTCATAGCTACAAAAAAAGTTTCCGTTTTTGACTAGGTTTCCGTATTTGCATAGCCACACAGGAGCAGCTGATTTTATAATAGGAGTAGGAATAAAATGCCTTTCCTTGCAAACTTCAGAGATGCAGTCTGTTGAGTAGTGACACTCATTAGCTTCTGTTCATTCTCCAAATGAACATGGAGAAAACTATTAGAAAACTGTTGCAATCATATTTCTTTGAGGGTGGGTTAAAAGCAAATGGGCCTGTCTCGTTAAAGTTCACTCTTTTAGCAGCCCCATGCCATGGTCGGACCATGCCATTTCATACGGCAGCCAGACAGTATGACTCATGAGTTGAGTTGTGGGGTCACAAACCCGCAGAGGCTGATCTAAGGGGGGGCAAATCTGTAAGTTTTGCAAGAAGCCTTACCCTGTCATGTAAATTCCTCCTCTCCCTTGCTGCTGTAGCCAGTAAGCAACGCCAAGATGTTGCTGTTCCCTGTGAGGATTGGCTAGAACAGTGCAGGAGAGGAGTGTTTTCCACTGCAAGGTAAGGCTTCTTGCAAAACTTACAGATTTGTCCCCCCTTAGATCTGCCTCTGCAAACCCGTGACTGGGGCACATCCCTGGGATTTTGTTTCTTCTGGGTGGTGGGGATAGGCTTAATTTGAAAGGAAGGGGATCCTTTGGAGTGCACAGTATTTGCTAGGAGTCTTGAATTGGGGATGCTAGTGGTGGGGTCTCCCATGGTAGCTGCTTTGTTGCATTACATTGTCACTGCTGCAGATGGTTTACGAGTGATATTTGACATATTGATTCATCAGTCTGGAATAGCTACTGGCTCAAACCTTGGCTTAGCTACTTGGCCTGAGCAACATCACTTTGGCAATGACTTTGCTGCTTGTGGACTACTCATCTCAGGCTGCTGCTTGATTATCAACCTGCATTCAGTGTAATTAATCTGTGGAACTCCTTGCCACAGGAGGTGGTGATGGCATCTGGCCTAGGTGCTTTTACAAGGGGATTGAACAGATTTCTGGAGGAAAAGTCCATTTTCGGTTATAGGCCATGATGGGTCGTGCAACCTCCTTACGTTAGTAGTAGGCTACTTCAGAATGCCAGGTGCAAGGGAGTGGAAATAGGATGCAAGCTTCTTATTGTCTCGTGTGCTCCCTGAGGCACCTGGTGGGCCACTGTGTGATACAGGAAGCTGGACTAGATGGGCCTTTGGCCTGATCCAGCAGGGCTTTTCTTATGTTCTTATATAGCCTACAAGCCAGTGGTCCCTTGGTCTTCAAATGCATTCTTGTTGGAAAATTGGTGTAGCTTGTTGTGAGTCCTAAGAATGGGTAGACTCTAAAAAGAGTCAGTTTTTCTAATGTTTTCTTAATATTTTCCCAACATTTAAAGTCTTCATGCCTCTCTTGCTGGAACAATCACCATAGCCACCATATATTTTTTTTCCAGAGAATAAAGTGACAGAATCTTCCAGTTGCTTAGATTCTGCCCCTTGCGGAAACTGATTGCTGTCTTCCCCAACACGCACACACGCACTCTTAGATTATCAGCAAGGAATGGAATCGGCAAAAGTCTCTGTCCTGCCTCATTTAAAAGAGAACTGTCTCTTTTGATGGGACCTGGCTGCCATCGCAGTGCAGGGAGGACTGGATACTCTTGAAGGACCATGACTATTATTATTATTATTTTTTGCATCTGTTATAAGTGGAGATTGAGCATTAGGATGCTGAAGCTGGTCCAGTGTCTTGAGGTGACTCGCTAGATTACAGTCTGGTTTCCATAGTAACTCAGCAGGCCTGAATAACAGAAGACGTAAAGGCCTGAAAAATTAGCAGGCTTGTTTTGAAAGCCTCTTCCAGAGCTTAATAATTTGAGAGGGGCCCTCGCTAGGCTCATTCCTGAAACATTTGAGAGTGTCATAGACCGGCGCGTGCCCTTGAGTGTGTGTAAACTGTGTTTTCCTCACCACTGAGAAACCAACAGCAGGCCCTATGGATTTAAGATGGCGAACAGATTTCTAAGTGATATGGTGTGTCTTTAAGGCTAGTTTGGTGCCTTGGTGCCTCTCATTTGAGAAATTTGGTGCATTACTCAGGCACCTGCTCCCCCAAATGAGCATGCGGGACAAAGGCTTGGGATTTAAGAAGTATTTTATTGATTTACAGAAACCTGCAGTGGGGAAAACATCTAAATGACCAAGCGTGCTGGCAGTAGATGTTCAGAGGAAACAGCACTAGCTGTCCGCCTCCCCCAGGGGGTGGCCCTGCCCATGCAGTTAGATAGGAACGAAGTGAGACCAGAGGGGGCGGGCTTAGCGGCCATGTTTTTATACTCAAAATGCTGATTCCAAGCATTTCAGATTGCTTTGCGCGTAGTGTTTAGGACTGAATCATTTACTCCTGAAGTAAAAACTTACCAAAATAAAAACGTGTGATCGTGGAGAAACATCATTGGTAACCTAATTATGAGTTAATATGCAGTTCCAAGGTTTAATTCCGCATAATTAGTCAGCCATATTGTTAGACCATGGAGTTGCGTTGGCCATATTGTTAGACCAGACCATGGGACCAGACCTGGACCAGACCCATTGCGTCGGCCATATTGTTAGACCAGACCGGAAGTTTCAAGAATATGATGTCATTTCTTCTCCATGTTTATTATAACTCCATGGCCTCCCCCAACTCCTGTCGGAGCATCACATCCTGGCTCCAGGCCTCAACCAATCAGAAATTGAGTTAGCATACCCCTTTCATGGATCACTGCCTTGTCGTGGTGAAGGGGCTTGAGTAGCTCAATGAAGCTGTGAACTATGCCATGTAGGGTTACCCAAGATGGACAGGTCATAGTAAAGAGTTCTGACTAAACGTCATCTGCTGGAGAAGGAAATGGCAACCCACTCCAGGACTCTTGCCAAGAAAACCCCATGGATTACAAAACTAAAAGGCTAAACGATATGACACTGGAAGATGAGACCCTCAGGTCGGAAGGTGTCCATTATGCTACTGGGGAAGAGCAGAGCACGAGTACTAGTAGCTCCAGAAAGAGTGAAGTAGCTGGGCCAAAACCGGAAGGAAGCTCAGCTGTGGATGTGTCTGGAAGTGAAAGGAAAGTGCGATGCTGCAAAGAAGCTAGTGGAGGACAGGGAGGCCTGGCGTGCTGTGGTCCATGGGGTCGCAAGGAGTCGGACACGACTTAGCGACTGAACAACAAATCCCAGCCAATCTGAAGGGTCGAGGCAGCTGGTTGGCACCAACCCACACAGACAAAGCCTTGTATTGTGGCCTTTGCCCATACCAGCCAAGGGGTTTGCCAGCATGCCTTCCAAACTGACCAGGAATTGTCAGAGCAGTTCTGGCTTACCCCTTGACCTTGCTCACCTTGAGGATGTACGCAAGCACACCTGTCTACCCAGCCAGCACGTGACCTGTGCACAAACCCAATTAATAACTGGCCACAAATGCTAGTCTGGGGGAGGTGAAAAAACCGCCAGCCAATGCCGATCAGGTTGATAGCAAAGAATTCCTACCCAGTCCCCAAAAGTGCAACCTGCTGCTACTCAGACTGAACCCAGGCGGGGGCTCTCAAAACGGCGGAAACTGAGGTCAAGTGTGCCTTGGCCCCAACCTACAGCTTTGTCACATCCATGCCCCCGCAACAGTACCAGCCAATGGGAAGCCTGCTTTCTCCCGTGCGTGTGACGCTGAAAAGCCCCATCAGCATTCTCATCTTTGAATTTTGAAGAGTTTTCATCTGGGGTGGTGGGTATACAAAATGTTTCACTTCTGGGGAGTCCCTGAATGGCTTTCATTTTCCAAGCTCAAGCACTGAATGCTTTTGGAGCTACCATATACCTTAAACAGCATGCGTGTCTTTAAAGGCTTATGTGTGTTTGATCTTCCCAGCTCAGATTGCTTTATTTTGAGTTGTGTGTTTCACATGAAGGAAGATCCAACCCTTGTGAATAATTCAGAGGCATTTGCGGGCTGGAAGGCAGATGTCTTTAAATTCTCATTGAGCCCGGGTCACGGATGGACTGGCTATTGTCAGTTTATTTTTATCTCTTCTGGGGCCTGATTGTGGTGTCTTTGCACTCCCTGTCCATTTTAATCAGTGTCTTGTGAAAGTTTCACTGCAAACTTAACATAATGACCCATGTTATCATTTTCCCTTCCTAGAACTTGTAATTTAACCGTGACAATGGGCTCCTGCAGAATTACTGTTATTTCAAAGCTCTTGTGTGCTGTGCGGTAATTTTTCCACGTCTCTTTGTTTAAACTGTTCAAACATCTTGATGTTATTTTCTGAGATGGGGTCTTTTGTGTCTATTTATGGAAGGGTCACTACACTCGTGCTAAGGGTGGCTTAGCACCTTCTGCTATAGTCCCGCATGGATTTCAGGAATTTTGAGGGTTGCTGGTTTGGCCTTTCAGTGATCTCTTTTGTAAACTGTGTGACAGAAGGAAGGGGTCACTTTGGGGCTAGAGCCAGGTTGTTGAGTTTTGGACTGTGAGGTTTCGACATGGTTTAAGCATTGATGGGCTTCATTAATACAAGTTTTGGAAAGCATGCTGTTTATCCACTCTTTCAGAATAAGGCCACAAGTGGACGTTAATTGGAGATGTAGGATTGGTGCTGGAAACAGTAGCTCTGGACCACCACTGCCGCCTTCTTTGCAGTCATATTTAGTAAAATAAAGTGGTTGGTATAACATTGTCATGGTCTTCTACCCCATTTCATTGGGTGCCACTTACGGAAGTTGGGAAAACTTGCTTTGTCACACATTTACAGGACAAAGAGGGAGCATCTCTCATACATAGGAATGTCTAGACCAGGGGTGGCCAAACTGTGCCTTGCAAGCCACATACTTGCATACTTTGACATTTCATGTGCGGCTCACGGAAATATGTTGGCTGAATTTCTTTTTGCATCACAGTTGATATAAATGGTAAATTAAATATGTTCAGGCTTTTTAATTATTTACTGTGTATAAACTGCCAGTCCAATGAGTTAAAATAAGTTAAATGTTCATGGTGAGTAAATATCTTTAAGAATTTTAATGATAGATTTGAGTTGGATTTTTTAAAAAATTGGCTCATCGGGAATTGCAGAGGAATTGTGCTGGAGAATCAGTAATTGTACAAGTTCATGCGGACAAAGTTTTAATGGGCATGGCTTGCAATCAGGTGATTGTGGCTGTGTAGCAGACAGTGAAATCAGTGCTAATGTAGTACTTTATGATTTTTGAAACTGCTACAAATCTACAAACCACTACTACAAACCACTACTAGGGGTGGTTTTTTTGGTGATCAACACAGAACACTAAATGAGAATTTCTACTGAAAACACTACGTAAAACCAAATTTAGGTCAAAATGCAAAAAACAACAACACCTTTTTGCTTATTTTTTGGCAATTTGACACCAGTTTCACAAAAACACCACCACTTTTGTTTCTTTTTGACACAGTTTTGAGGATTCCACAAACAGTTTTCAGTAAGGGATCAGGAGGAGGAGTGACAGAAACAGGAGGAAGCTGGCTTAAACTTGCATGAACTTGCATGTTCATAGTTCGCAACGCATGCTGGGGCTTTAATGGAATGTGGAAGTAGTAAGTAGCAGTTTCTTGACGCTCCAAGCAGCAACCAGAGTGCAGCTTGGGAATTTTTGAGTAGGTTATTTCAGGCTGGAGTGTATGTGCCAGTAATTGCTTGGCGTTATAGGGAATTCACCCTTATTTATTGCACTGTTTGTTCAATTAACAATAAAAAATTGGATAAAAACATATAACATCACAATGTGCTATTTTAATCAAGAAATTTTGGTAGAAAATCACCAGAAAACCCACCCTTGCAAATCAACATCCAGTGGCCCTCGTTATCTGCGAGAGTTCCTGAATTCCTGCGGATACAGAAATCCATGGATGTTCTGAAATCCACGGGACCCGTGGATATAGTGGGCCCACCTGTACATGAATAAACATATTTTTCTTACTATTTATATATAATTTTTTAACAATGTGCATGCAACAATAAAAAGCATATGTATAATATTTCTTTCTATCTTGCGGCCCTCAAACATTTGAGGTCTAGGGTATGTGGCACTTACGTTAAGCAAGTTTGGCTACCTATGGAACACAAGTGAGCTGTGGAATTCATTTTATGAAACAGTATTGTTCTGAAACAAGGAACGTTTGTTCTCTTGCTGCAATCATGCTTTACTAGCAGATGGCTGAGAATGGTTCCACTCTCAAATAGAGGAAGTAGGCACATAGTCCCAAATTCGATCTGACATGGGGTGGGGAAGAAGTCATGAGAAACCAGTCTCCATTCCTAGATGCCACTTGTCCCCATTGTGAAGTAGAGCAAGGACTCTTGTGAGGCATGTACTGTGTACTAGTGTAATGGCTAAGAAACTGAGCTGAGAAAGATCTCACCTCGGCTGTGAACTTGCTAGGGCAGTGGTTCCCAACATTTTTAGCATCGGGACCAGACATGTCATGTAGCGGGTACGCGGGGGTATGTGCGTACCCGTTCCTAGGATTAGGGCTGGCCCCGCCCATTTGCCCGCCCACTCATCGACTCTGTCTGCGCTCCACTCCGCCCCCTGCAACGTTTGAATTGCCTGCACGTTCGAGTTGCCTGCACGTTCTCAGAGCCAGACAGGCAGGCAGCAGAGTGAGGGAGACCGATGGCAGCAGCAGCGTGAGCAGGTAGGCTACCTGGGTCTCCCTCCCGAGGAGGCACGGCGGTTCCTGGGGGGATCGGTAGCCCGCGTGGCGGCCCTGGAGAAGGCCCGGGACTCCCGGGCCGCTGTGTGGCCTATCGAGGAGGCGCGGAAGTTCCTGGGGGCGGTTCCTGGGTTCCGGCTATGACCTCACTTCCGGTGGGCGGTCCCCGACACAAGTGCCAATCAACAGTGAGTACCTTTTGCTAAATCATTTAGATGCCATTACTGATCGGGACCCACCTTAAAAAAAGCTTCACATTACCAGCCGCTCAAACCTCTGTGGCTATAATGGTGCTTGGTTTCAGCAGTGCTCCCTGCCCCCGTAGCAGATTGCTTAACCCTTGATGCGCCTAGCCTAAGAATCTACCCTGTCAGTTTTGTGCATTTACAAAAATTGGACCAACTGGTGGGCCAGGGACCCACAGTTTGAGAACCACTGCGCTTCGAGGCCTTAAGGCAAGCTTGTCCCTCTCAGTCTAAGCTCCCTGGGTGCAACATGGGGGATATAACGTTCACTCACTGTGGCTGGGTTCTTTGAGAACAGTGCATCAAAATACTACTTGTGGATACTGTGTACTCGGAAAGCACTGTACAAATGCTAAGGATTGTTCATTATTTGAGTGTTTGCTGTGCACAGTCAAGTGGCGACACTGGAGCGAAGATGAAATTTGCTTCTTGCCTCGTTGAGTCCAGCCATTGGGAATAGTTTGCTTCTGTTTGCTGTCATGCACGACTAGCTGTCTGTCTGAGGCTTTTGGCTGGCCACTCTGGGAAGGAGCAAACAACAAGTGGGACTTTTTGGCTTGATCCAGAAGGGCTCTCTTCTGTTCGTGTTGTGGTATAACCTTGGGTCAGTACCACATTCATGTGAAACCCCCAGTACCAAGTTCATGTGAAACCACACTCATTTATGGGCACCGATGAAGTACTGTGGACAGTACAATACAGTTCTTGAACTCAATTGAGCTTTGCGCCCTTAGGATATGGCCCTTTCAGACATTGACTAAAATAAACTCATTCAGCATCACACTGTGATCAGGATACTGCTGCTTGCTAAGTTGTATAATGTCAACAGTCACTATAAATAGCTCCTTCTTCCATTTGTGTTTGGAAGCCCTTAATGCAGGAAGATGCAGTGTACTTTGAAACGGCTTTTTGATGCGGTGTTTTTGTGTGTAATGAAAAGGGCGACAGCTGTGATTTGTTTCGCGAGGGGGGAGGTCAGTCTCCATAGCCTTGCCATGTTGGAAAGTTGTGTATGATACACATCAAGCGTATGATACACAGCGTTCTTGTGCTAGTGTGGTTTGTGTCCCTGCCCCATTCCAGTCTGTATATTGACAATCAGGATTTAGAATTATAACCAAAGGATGCTTTCAAGCATCATGAAACAGGTTGATGCATGTTAGTTGGGACAGACGTGTCTGCAGCTGGCTAACTCTTACAAATAACTGCTCAAATGAAGGGGAAAAATACACTTTGTATTTTCCGATGGCACAGAAAATTTGATCTGAATGTGTTTTTGTACTTTTTGGGTTTTGTCTTTATATTTATTGTGTTCGAATATTGTTCAGACAATAAGGGCAACCTCCTTACATTAATAGTAGGACACTTCAGCATGCCAGGTGCAAGGGAGTGGCAACAGGATGCAAGCATCTTGTTGACTACTGAACTCCCTTAGGCACCTGGTGGGCCACTGTGACAGGAAGCCATCTAGCTGGACTAGATGGGCCTTTGGCCTGATCCAGTGGGGCTCTTCTTATGTTAGTTTCCTTGAGCATCACTGGGGAAAGGTGGGATACAAAATGCTTAAATAAAATAAAATGGGGCACAGGTTGTGTTCCCATTCTACTTATTTGCAAACATCCCTGGTATTAATTTATGTAAGATTTATAGTCTGCCTTTCCCATGCTGAAGCAAATGCCCAATGCAACTTACAAATACTGCATTTAAAATTTAATTGAATTTAGGATGGGGGTTGTGGAAGAATATTTTGCATGCAGAAGGTTCCAACTCTGGCATCTCCAGACAGGGCAGAAAAAAATTCCAATTGGTTCTTATTGCTTATGCTTTTTTTTTTTTACAAGCTGATGGTGTTCCCAGAGGCATCTGGTGGCTGCTGTGAGATGCAGGAAGCTGGGCTAGATGGGCCTTTGGCCTGATCCAGTGGGGCTCTTATGTTCTTACCTTCAGTATTTTCTGCAATGCACAGATTTTGACCCTGTTTCTCTGCAATTGCCTAGCTTACCTCCATAATTTTTTCTCATTTTTGTGAAGGGTCCCATTTGTCTATCTAGCTTGTTTTCTGCTTCAGATCTATTAAAAATTTTCTTTTTCTTTCTGTCCTTGACAATTTACTCTTGGTGTGTCTTATTGAGGATTTATACTTGGCTTGCCTGAAATAAAGCCCTAGAAAAGATTCAGGCAAGTCTTCTGCATTATAAAAGGAAGACAAGGAAGTTGTCTCTTACAACCGTTCTATTGATGTTCTTCAACCATGCTGGCATCCTTTTGGCTTGTCTGAGACTTTCCTAAACCGATCAAATTTTTTCTAAGCTTCTGTTTAAATATGTAGGGTATGTTCGTGTGTCTTTTAAAAAACAAAACATTTTTTTCCCCAAAACATCCCATTCTGGATTAAAATGTGGTTTAACTTCAGTAACCAGACAAACCAGATTTGGATTTATTCCAGGAAATACTAGTTAATCCAACTAGTTCATGCTATGCTTCTACTTTGAAAAAAAAATGTATCTTAATTGAACGCAACGATTACGTTTTGAGTAAGAGCTTGAAATTGCTGTCCTTTGTTTGGCAGGTCATTTTTGTTCAAGTTAATCCAGGCGAAACCTTTACAATAAGAGGTGAAGATGGAACACTTCAGTGCATTCAAGGTAAGAGCCTTTGTCAGCACATCCTTCTGTTTATTCTAGGGAAGGCACTTTTTCCTCGCTTGATGATGTTTGGTTGACTGCTCATGGTTTTGTTATCTTTTCTTCTAATGAAAGAAAGCAAACTTTCCAGAATGGTATGTGACTTATGGTTTACACGACACTTTTCACTTTCTAAAGTGATCCCCTTTAGAGCAGGGGATCTCCTAACCCTGTTCCGGGGGCCAGATGCAACCCTCGGAGAGCCTCTATCTGCCTTCAGCAAGCCTCTATTTCCCTATGAGCCCCCTCCCTCCTGTCCTTGCTGGCATAGGCTGCAAGGCCTGCAAACTGTGCTTTGGTTTGTGCAGAGGGTGTTCTGATGGCCAGGGAGGCAATGCGCAGCCTGGCCCTCAGAATGCCTTCAGAAGGCTGAAAATAGTCACTTCTTGGTTTTCCCAAAAGACCTGGATGTTTTTAGGCCCTCTGAAGGCCTTAGATGGCTTCTGTGAGGGTTAGGGTGGCTATCCTGGCCTCAGGGGCGTAACTAGGGGGTGGCAGGGGGTGGCATGAGCCATGGGCGCCATCTTGCAGGGGGCGCCGTTCGCATGGCGCCCGCCCCCCCAAAATGGCACCCACGGCCCACCCGCTTCCTGCGCCGCATTCTCCTCGCTCCGGCTGGCCTTAAAGAGCCAGCTGGAGTGAGGAGAACGCGCAGCCACCCGGCGCCCCCTCCCGCTTCTCAAGGGGGGCGGGGCGCTGGGCACCGCCGCGTTCTGTCTGCTTCTGCCGGCCCTTTAAGGGCCTCTTAGAAGGGGCGGGGTGCTATGTCATGATGTCATGATGTGACATCATGACATTGCATGCCCCTAGGGGCGCATTTTCATTGGGTGCCATGGGCGCCCTTTCAAATAAATTCGCCCCTGCCTGGCCTGCAGAACATTCTCTGGATGTTTCCTTTCCTGTGATCTGCTGGTTCTGAGGTATTTTACTTCAGCACATTTAAAGTGCTGCTTTAAAGTGCTGCTTGTGGGGGTGGGCCAATGGGAGCCCATTCAGTGTGTGCTGTATTTCTTGGGGTTTGTTGATGCTTGAAGGATTTCTGCTTGAATCCACCTAGTTCAAGGTGATGTAGTGAACCTGGACTTCAGTTGGGAAGATGTGGGTTCAAATGGCTATACAGCCATAAGACGCAATGGGTGATCGTGGGCCAGTCGCCATCCCTCAGTCTAGCCTACATTACAAGGTTGTTGTGAGGATAAGTTGTAGGGGGAATACGTATGGCATCCTGAACTCCTTGTAGGACAGGTGGAGTATTATGGTCCCTGTGCTGCAGGTGGGGACTGAGATGGAGAAAATGGGGCTTGTTCTTAGACCACCTACTAAGTTCATGACCAAGGTTAGCTTTGAAAAGGAAACTTCCAAACTCTTTCAGACGGCTACAGTTTCAAATATAAAATCCCGTCAAACCTTGTCTTTTTACTATATCTTTTATATCTTGGGTTCATCCGAAGAGAGATATGGAAAACCTGAAAGTAAATGTCAAGTTAGTTTTTCCTTGCTTTGGCCACATGAAAGGCGCTTGATCAATATATAATTCATGCTCCCTGTTGAAGAAATGAGTGTCTGTGCTGCCTACGAGAACGGAGTAGAGACCCTCTTCAAGTAAAGCTCGCACCTTAAAAAGAAAATTGCTGCCTGTAACTTGCCAGTTTCTGGGGAAAAACGGTGCTTGCACTCAGGGGCGTAGATAAAGAAGTGCAGGGGGGTGCAATTGCACCAGGCTATGCGTTCCCAGGGGGCAACAGTCTGGCTCTGCACCATAGCTGTTGCCCCCCAAGCTTTTCCCTGCAATTCACACCTGGATCACATCGAGATGCGATGAGCCAGCCCGCATTGCAAAATGGAAGTCGCAACTCCAGGCTGTTCCATGCAGTGCAGCCAACACCTTTGCTGCTGGCCAGCTTCATTGCGATCGCATCGCGAAGCTGTCATAGTCATATGCAAATTTCGTGGGTGCCTCTGCAGCTGGCCAGCTGCCAGCATTTCAAATGCAAAGTCATGCCCCAGGCTGTTCCCCACAGAGCAGCTGCCACCACGATCACAGTCAAATGCAAATCGCATGCGTGTTCCTCTCAGAGCAACCTACACCTTTGCTGCTGGTCAACTTCATCATAGCCAGGCAGCACAGAATAAATAGCTCTCCTCCTGCTTGTATGCTGTGGCTGGGAGGGGGAGCTGGCAAGTTTGCCGATTTCCTCCATTCCAAATTGGCGCTGTGAATCCTGGGGTGCCTGCGTGGGTGCAGGGAGTCAGCAACCGCGAGGCAAGGTGAGCAGCAATAAAAACCCAAAACAAACTGCTGCTGTTGGCGAGTGAGTGAGCCAACTGTACTACAAGAGAATTCAATGGGAGAGAGTGAAAGAAAAATCAGAATTCAATTGAAGCACGCAGACCTCCTGTCAAAATGGTTAGCTAGTTTTTACTATCTTCCAGTCCTGGGATCAGCTCCGGCTCAGCCACAGACACTGCTTTCTAGGGATTGTAAGTGGGGGGGGGGAACCTGTAACAAGTGACTTGCAAGGTTGCGGGCTGGGGCTGTGCTCCTTCTAATGTGGTTCATAGTCCCTGCCGGGACTATGTAGTCCCTGCCGGAAATATGTGTTTAACACCACGAGGGAGCTCAGGGGAGGGGAGGGGGGCCACCATCAGCAGAGTTACGGGTCACGGAAGGTATGGCGGTGGGGGTTGGGCCGGACATTACAGGAGAAGGAGGGTCAGTCGTAGACAGACTGTCCCTCTTTCTGGCCCTTCTCTCACCCCTCTGACCCTGGGTACTCCTGGCAACAGCCCCCTAGGTCTGAAGCTGCTGCTTCTGAATGCCAGGTCGGTTAATAATAAGACCTGTCTGATCCAGGATCTAATCCTGGAGGAGAAGGCCGACCTGGTATGTATCACAGAGACCTGGCTGGATGAGCTGGGAGGGGTCAGTCTTTCCCAGATTTGTCCACCAGGTTTCCAGGTACTGCAGCAGCCATGACTTCAGGGGCGGGGAGGCGGGGTTGCAATGGTCTATCGGGATTCCATCCGTCTCACCAGATATTCTGTCCAGCAGTCCACCGGGTTTGAGTGCCTTCGCGTTGTGTTGGAGGGGCGAGACAGGACGGGGATTCTGTTGGTGTACCGCCCGCCTTGCTGCCCAGCAGTTTCCCTGCCTGAGCGGACAGAGTTGGTCTCGAGCGTGGTGTTGGAGTCCCCCCGCCTTTTGGTATTGGGGGACTTCAATGTCCATGCCGAGGCCCAGGGAACAGCTGCGGCTCAGGACTTCATGGCCTCCATGGCAACCATGGGTCTGTCTCAAAGAATATCTGCCCCAACGCATGATGCGGGACGCATGATGCGGGACACACGCTGGACCTGGTGTTTACTGCTGGGCAGGTTGATGGCGATCTGGAGGTGGAGGAGATTAAGATCACTCCTTTGTCATGGACAGATCACTTTCTGGTGGGATTTAGGCTTGTTGCAGCCTCCTACCTCTGCAATGGCGGGGGATCGCATTCTATGATCCGCCCTCGGAGGCTGATGGATCCGAATGGATTCCTGAGGGCTCTGGGGGATTTTCCTGTTGCTAGAGTTGGAGATCCACCCGGCGCCCTGGTCGACCTCTGGAATACGGAGATGGCCAGGGCCCTGGATGAGATTGCTCCCGAGCGTCCCCTGCCCAATCGCAGAATCAGAGCGGCTCCTTGGTTTTCTGAGGAGCTGCGAATGATGAAGCGGCAGGGCAGGCGTCTAGAGCGTCAGTGGCGAAAGACTCGTGCCGAATCTGACCGTACCCGGGCTAGAGCCCAGTTAAGATCATATTCTAGGGCGGTGGTGGCAGCTAAGAGAGCTCACTTCTCTGCCACCATTGCTTCTGCGGAGAACCGTCCAGCTGAGCTTTTTCGTGTGGTCCGTAGCCTTCTACATCTGCCCCCTCCTATTGGAGGGGAGGATCACACGGAGGCTCGCTGTGACGAATTTGCAAACCATTTTGCAGAGAAGGTCGATCAGATTCGGCACGACTTGGACGCCGCTGTGGGCATTTCTAGTGATGTCCCTGGGGAACCTGTCTATCCTACAATTTGGGATTCTTTTCAGCTTGTAGAACCTGAGGATGTGGACAGGATTCTCTGCAGTGTGAGACCTGCTGCTTGCCCGCTCGACCCTTGCCCAGCATGGCTAATTAGAGCTGCCCGGGGAGGGCTGGCCGAGTGGACGGGGAGGGTGGTGAATTCATCTTTGAGGGAGGGGGTGCTGCCGCCTGCTTTGAAGCGGGCGATAGTTCGCCCCCTCCTGAAAAAACCCTCCCTGGATCCCACTAATCTAAATAACTTTCGGCCAGTCTCAAATATCCCATTTCTGGGCAAGGTGATTGAGCGGGTGGTGGCGTCCCAGCTGCAGAGGGTTCTGGAGGAAACGGACTATCTGGACCCATTCCAATCTGGCTTCAGGCCGGGGTTTGGGACGGAGACTGCCTTGGTCGCCTTGGTGGATGACCTACGCCGAGGAATGGACAGGGGGAGTGCGTCCCTGTTGGTCCTGCTGGACCTCTCAGCGGCCTTCGACACCATCGACCATGGTGTCCTTCTGGGTCGGCTGGCTGGGTTGGGGCTTGGAGGCACTGTTTTGCAGTGGTTCCGCTCCTTCCTGGCTGACAGATCCCAGAAGGTGGTGCTGGGGGACGCTTGTTCGGCACCCCGACCTCTTAAGTTTGGGGTGCCGCAAGGGTCTATCTTATCCCCCATGCTATTTAACATCTACATGAAGCCGCTGGGAGAGGTCATCCGGGGGTTTGGGGTGGGGTGCCATCAATATGCTGATGACACCCAACTTTATCTCTCCTTTCCCCCTGATTCTGAGGAGGCAGTTGAGGTCCTGAATCGTTGTCTGGAGGCAGTTGGGGGCTGGATGAGGGCGAACAAGCTGAAATTAAATCTGGATAAGACAGAGGTGCTCTTGGTCCGGAAATCCACAGCTCGGGTATTGGACTATCGCCCTGCTCTGAATGGGGTTGCACTCCCTCTGAAGGAGCAGGTCCGCAGCTTGGGGGTTCTCCTGGATTCACAGCTGCACCTGGAGTCTCAGGTGTCGGCGGTGGCCAGGGGAGCCTTTGCTCAGCTTCGGCTGATCCGCCAGCTGCGACCGTACCTGAGCTGCGCGGACCTGGCCACAGTGACCCATGCCCTAGTGACATCTAGATTAGACTATTGCAATGCGCTCTACGTGGGGCTGCCTTTGAAGACGGTTCGGAAATTACAACTAGTACAGAACGCGGCTGCTCGGGTGGTTGCTGGGGCACGTCGGTTTGACTCTGTCGAGCCGCTGCTTCGGCGACTACACTGGCTGCCGGTTCTGTTCCGGGCCAAATTCAAAGTGCTGGTGTTGACCTTTAAAGCCCTTTACGGCTCGGGCCCAGGGTATTTGAGGGACCGCCTCCTCCCATATAATCCGACCCGTACTCTGAGGTCATCTGGGGGGGCTCTCTTGACGGTGCCGCCACCAGGAGAGGTGAGAGGGGTGGCGGCCAGTAGGAGAGCCTTCTCGGCGGTGGCACCCCAACTTTGGAATACCCTCCCCTTGGAGTTAAGAACTGCTCCCTCCTTGGCGGTATTTCGGCGGGGGCTGAAGACCTTTTTATTTCAGCAGGCTTTTAGTTGCTGACAGGCTGGCTGGCTGGCTTTTTTTGCATTCTTTTTATATATTTTATGATCCTAGGGATTAATGTGTTGTATGTTGTATTTTTAATATTGTTTTTATTGTCTTTTAATACTGTTTTTAATTGTTTTTTACTGTGTTTTTAACCTTGTAAATGCCGCCTTGAGGGCCTTGTGGCGGAAAGGCGGGATACAAATCAAATAAATAAATAAATAAAATAAATAAATAAATAGCTCAATCCTAGACAAGTCTACTCAGAAGTACGTACCATTGTGTTTAATGGGGCTTGCTCCCAGGAAAGTGTGCATATGGCGTGAAGTTGGCACTTATCCTTTTCCTTTTAACTCACTGTAACACATAAAAAAGATGGGGAGGGGGGCTACAAAATCTTCTTTGCACCAGGCAGCAAATTCCTTAGCTATGCCACTGCTTGCAGTCATGCATACTGTGTGTGAGTCATTCATGGTAACTAAGTCTACCTGGAGGCTATATTTTTTTTTGTGCCCCTTGAAGCTGCAGATCTTGAAAGCAAGGAGTTAATCCTTTGAGCTCTGCGTTAAGAAAGGCGCAATTCAGTTGTGACCTGCAATGGAATAATCTCATCAAACGGCTCCATTTATATGCTGGTTCCCCACCACTTTTCATTTAGTATAGATATGAAAAGGAACTAATGAAGACGCTGTGTGCTTGTGACCTCTCTGTTCATGGGTTCATAAGACACAAAAGTCTTAGGAAGGAGGTGTAGCTTTGTATGTTATGCATTAAAATTGACTTCAATATTAGGGCCTGTTGCTTTTGCTTGAAGAAGAGTTGATGTGACGCACATTATGATTCCATATACCTGTTTGAAAAGCAGATTGCTATTTGTTTGCAGGTAACCGCTTGCATCTCCCATTTGCTGTGTTTTTTTTAAAGTAGTTTATGGCAAAACAGTGTCATAAACTACTTTAGTTTATGACAAAACAATTTGTGGCAACCCAGGCATGGAGCTATACGCAGAATTAGAGGCACCTGAAGGTCTTTGGATATGATAGCACTCTTCAAATATCTGAAGGGCTGTCATAAGAAAGAAGGGACAATTTTTTTCTCATCTCCCCTTGACTGCAGAACTAGATCCAATGGGTACAAACTGCAATTAATCAATCTTTATAAACCGCTTTTCAACACAAAGTTCACAAAGCAATTTTATTTATTTATTTATTTATTTATTTATTTATTTATTTATTTATTTATTTATTT
>JAJKFI010000044.1:6269405-6329133 GCA_029204185.1 Lerista edwardsae | reverse complement strand
TTTATTTATTTATTTATTTATTTATTTATTTATTTATTTATTTATTTTTTTATATATCCCACCTTTCTGCCCCATGGGCAACCAAGGCGGCTTACAACAATAAAATACAATAAAATCACCATTTACAATTAAAAACAATAATTAAAAACAACATTAAAATAATTAAAATTTAAAAACAACAAGCCCCGTGGATCCTAAAATATAAAGAGTCTGGTTTACAGGCAAACAATAAAGTTAAATGGCTCCCTCTCCCAAAGGACTCACAATCTAAAAAAATGCAGAACACCACCAGCAACAGCCACTAGAAAAGACACTGCGCAGGTGTGAAAGGGGACAATTACTCTCCCCCTGCTAAATATAAGAGGAACACCACGGGAAAAGTGCCTCTTGCCCAGTTAGCAGGGGTTAAGAGGGTGCAAGAGAGGAGATTCTGGTTGGATATCAGGAAGAAATTCCTGACCGTAAGGGCAGCTTGACAGTGGAACAGATTGCCAAGAAGGTGGTGGATTCTCCTTCTCTGGAGGCCTTCAAGCAGAGGCTCAACAGGCACCTGCTGTAGATGCTCTGGGAAAATTTCCTGCTACAGGCAGGGGGTTGAACTAGATGACCTTAGGTCCCTTCCAACTCTATGATTCTATGAAACAACCAGTGCCAAAACACCAGGTTCCCTGTGTGACATTCACCGGATAATGTTTGACCAAACACTCTCTGTCAAACTACAACGCAAGGTTGTTGTGAGGATAAAACTAGGTACCCCATGTGTGCCTCTGTGAGACCCTTGAAGGAAAGGCAGGATAAAAATGTAAAGGGTAGCAGTAATAGCTGCAAATAAAAATGTGCCCATGTGCAAAAGTTCCGTTTCTGCACATATGTTTAAGATCGACATCTCTGTACAGATTGTTTGAGTCTTTCTCCTTTTAAAAAAAAACTTTTGACCTTGAAAGCTGGTGACACTCTCAGATCGTCAAATCCTGGTCTCAGTTGGTACTCCGGCTGTAGTGTTGATGGAATTTTGATGGAAAACATTTGGGTTTAATGTGTTCTGAATTTTATGTTCTCCCCTTTTAACAGCATTCATGAAGGAGGTGGTATGTCAAAATATTGGGGACAAAGGCTGCCTCTTTGCTAGTTAACATTGACCTGACTGTCTCCACCCTGCAAGTTATTCTTATTTTAACACAAGCCTTTGAATCTGACTTTAAATCCATGTTGGCTTAAATGTGCTTCCATTTATTGCCTTTTCATATTCCGTCTTTCTTGCGTTCAACTTAAGGAGGCACACCTAAAGTTAATAAGAACATAGGAAGAGCCCTACTGGATCAGGCCAAAGGCCCATCTAGTCCAGCTTCCTGTATCTCACAGCGGCCCACCAGGTGCCCCAGGGAGGCATGAGACAGCAAGATGCTTGCATCCTGTTGCCACTCCCTTGCACCCGGTACTCTGACGTAGCCTACTACTAATGTAAGGAGGTTGCACAATCCATCATGGCCTATAGCGCACGATGGACTTTTCTTCCAGAAATCCGTCCAATCCCCTCTTAAAGGCATCTAGGCCAGATATCATCACCACCTCCTGTGGCAAAGAGTTCCACAGATGAACTACTCGCTGGGTAAAAAGTACTTCCTTTCATCTGTTTTAACTCCCCCAACCCTCAGTTTTAGCGGATGCCCCCTGGTTCTGGTGTTTTGAGAGAGGGAAAAGAACGACTATCGACTCTATTTTGTATGTCTCAATCATGTCCCCCCTCAGGCGCCTTTTTTCCAGACCGAAGAGCCCCAAACGCTGCAGTCAGCCCCGTAATCATTTTTGTCGCTCTCTTCTGCCAGGTTCCCTGGCAATCTCTGTTGAAAAGCAATTGGTGTTTTTTTTTTCCTGTTTTGCAGCTCTCTGGAAACTGCAATCCAAAATCCTGACAAAAAATATCCTTGAACTCTGGGGGCTGCAGGAAGAATTTTCCTCTTTATTTCCTCTTTCCCTCTTTATTAGAAACCAAAGATCCCTTTGCAGCAAGATGGCTTCCCAAGCCTGTAGAAGCTTTCTTTCTTCTGTGTGCTCCTTCTGGGCTTTTGGAAGCTGTACGGCCAGAGTCTTGACAGACCAGAAAGCTTACAACATTTTAGTGTTTCTTTAGTCTTGTAAGACTTCGTGTGCTGCTAGAATTCCAAGACCTGCCAACTGAAACCAGGTACAAAAATCTGGCTTGCTGGGAGGACTAACTTAATTCTAAGAGTAACGGTATGTGCTTCTGAGCACAGATTCAGCCCAGACATTTTTTTCTCAGTACAAGATCTGAATTTAAAGTCTATTTTACACAAGGATTCTAGTTTCCTCCCCAGACTTCATCAGTTTCAACAGCCGTTTGTAGGGGGAGGAAGGCAAGCCTTTTTGGTAGTGCTGTTTATTGGAGGTTTGAAACTCGCAGATCTACTTCCTGATCAGATATATTGCCAGTCACTCAGAAATCCACTGGTAGATCCTGATCCACCTGTCCTTATTCTAGAGAGCCCCGAGGAAGCCCTTTTGACAGTGCTGTGGCTAGGAATAGGGCCTACTCAGTGGTGTCTTCCCATTTCTGGAATGCCTTTCTCCTTGGATTAAGAATGGCTCCCTTTCTTGAGACCTTTTGGCAGGGCCTGAAAACCTTGCTTTTTAGGGGGGCATTTGAGTGAGTGATTGGCTGGCTTTTTTAAATTGAGTTTTTATTAAATGTTTGTGTTCTGGTTGTTTTAATCTGATTTTATTCTGATTTTTTTTTTTAAAAAAAATGTTTTTATTCTGTTTATTGTAAACCACCCTGAGTCCCCTTCATTGTGGGAAAAGGCAGTATAGAAATCTTCTTAACAAATTTTGACATTTCCTATGAATGTCTGCAAGGACATTATTGCTCATTAAGCAATAATTTATTTCTTGTTTACTTAATGTGCTTACTCTGTTGAGGTGGATCTAACCATCTTTAGTTTGGTTTCTGTGCTGAGAAGCATTGGTTCTTTTTTTGTTCACCGCCGTCCATCCAGAACAACATGTATGTGCTTTCTTTTTTTTGTATGTGCTCTCTCTCTCTCTCTCTCTCCCCTCCTTCTGTTGTTTTCAATCTGTGTGTTGAATCTGTGCTTCAGTCAAGTCCAATTAGTTCAGACATTCCATAGTTTGGGCAGTAGTGTCAGCCTACCGGTACACTGGGTGTGTCTTCCGGGTGAGCGGCAGCACGATCGCTGCGTTCTGTTGCGTAACGGCGAAAGCCCGCCTGCTCCAGCGGGCGGGCTTTCGCCGTTACGCAACAGAACGCAGCGATCGTGCTGCCGCTCACCCGGAAGACACACCCAGTGTACCGGTAGGCTGACACTACTGAGTTTGGGATAACCAGAATTAAGAACCCTCACTGTGGCTTGAGCTCCTATACATACTTTAGGTCAACCATGATTTAGAGTTCCTTGTATATTTTTGTTTCCCATCTGGTTTGAACTTGGCTTCATATAATAAATTAGTTTTACATCTCCATGGTGGAATAGCCACTTATGGTAGGTCGTGGCTCTACCATGCTGAAAGGGGATATGA
The DNA here is from genome assembly GCA_029204185.1 of Lerista edwardsae. Classification (NCBI taxonomy): domain Eukaryota; kingdom Metazoa; phylum Chordata; class Lepidosauria; order Squamata; family Scincidae; genus Lerista; species Lerista edwardsae. Next base: position 6,325,578 of record JAJKFI010000044.1, on the reverse strand, counting down.
TAGCACTCTTCAAATACTTGAAGGCTATCATATGGGAAAAGGGACAAATTTGTTTTCCACTGCCTCTGAGAGTAGAAGTAGGTCCAGTGGGTGCAAACTGCACAAGTGGAGATTCCAGTTGGGCATTAGGAATTCCAGATGGCAAGGGCTGTTTGACAGTGGAACAGATTGCCAAGGGAAGTAGTGGAGTTTCCTTTGCAGGAAATCTTCAAGCAGAGGCTTGATTAGGCACCTGTGGGAGATGCTCTTGAAGGATTTCCTGTCATAGGCAGGGGTTGGACCAGACGACTGTGTAGGTCCCTTCCAACTCTCATTCTGTGAAATATAGTTTCCTCAAAGGTTTATGAATTCGGACATGACAGGGGAAGCACAGTTAGCACAAACCAGCTTTGAACTGTGGTTTCAGGGGCGGTTTTGTACAGGGTTGTCGCGAAGAGTCGGACACGACTTAGCGACTGAACGACAACAAATCCAGCCTTTGAATAGCCTTCAAAGGTAACCCCAGGTGCAACATATTGCAATAATACAATGCAGTCTAATTGAGATTAGCGAAGCATAGGTAGTATGAGTAGACTGAATTTGCCCTGAAGAAGCCAGAGCTGGCATACTAGCTTTAGCTCGTGCAAGGTGCTCTTTCATAGATGCAATTTTGGTTCCACTGGTAAAACTGGGTCCGAGAACCTACAAATCTACTTCTTTATTGGGATCCCCTCTCCAAACAGAACAGACTGAACACAATCTCCCTGGACGGATACACCATTATCCATCAACGGTACTGTTCTCTTGTCCGAACTGAGCTTTGGTTTATTGATCCAAATCCAGACACTGATTTTAGCGCCTTCACTGGTACGCCTAGATTAGATCTTAAGGAAATGACACCCACACTGCTGATACCAAGCATAATGTTCCCTGAATGCCTTCACTTGGTGGTTTTATGTAGATGCTAAATAGCATGGGGGACAAAATGAAAACCCCTATCATCACCCCATAGGTAGCATAAATGTCATCAGGCCAAGGAAGTAATAATAATAATACTTGTATTTATATTTAGTTATATCTTATCTACTTATATCCAAGTAGTCCCTTGGAGTTAAATTCTGAAATCTTGCGGAACCACTGAAATACCATTCCCCCAGTGTCTAATCTAGGGCCAGAAAGATGCTCGCTATGATTGATGCTACAGAAGGCTGCTGAGAGGTCCAAGAGAATTACCAGGGTTGTACTTTCCTTGTCTTTCTCAGAGTGTGGGTCATCCATCAGGGTGACAAAGGCAGTTTCTGTGCCAAAAGTGCAAAGGCGGGTTGAAATGAATCCAGGTAATCCGTCTCATCCAAGACTGCCTGGAGTTGCTCAGTACCTGCTCAAGCATTTGTCCCAAGAAGGGAAAATTTGTAACCCACTGGTTAAATTATTGCAGTCGCTGGACTCAAAGGAGGGATTTCTTCTGGAATGGTTGCATAACTTCTTCCTTTAGGGCTACGTCTACTGCCCCCTCTCCCAAAGGCATTTATTACCAGCTAGACTTGTGGGCCTTGACTGGAACAGACCCCAGACCAATTGGAAGATCTTTGCTGGATGGCATCCACCGGATGCAATGGTGGTGGTGAAACATAGCTGCCTTGTTGCCAATCACTATACTACTGCAAAGTACATTCAGTAGTTACTTCTCTCTTGCATTCAGTCCTATTAACATCTTGTTTTCTGCTACCCACTTACCTCTCCCGTTGCTTGCCAAGGGGAAAAACACATTTTTCTCTTTATATATTATAAACTGGGCTAGTTCTGGAAGCTTGGTAATAAACCCATGTGCTTAGATAGCTTAGTTACATCTGAGCAGTGGGTGCTTGGTGAGGGTGCGAAGACTCCATGCACAATAGTGAATCAAGAATCTGCAGCTAGCCTGTATCCTCCTCAACAGCCTGTATCCCAAGGTTATCTCTATCATAGAGAAGAAATAGCCAGTCGGGGTCTGAGGCCATTGAATTAACTGTGTGACAAAATATAGAGGAGCTTTTAAAATAGAACTAACAAGAGCCTGTGCATCTCTCTCAGGGTAGTGACAAACAGGCATTTAATTAACCATTCAATTAATTTAACTAGTAAATAGCCCTCCTTTCTCCCAGTAAGGGTACTCAAGGTGGCTTACAAGATTAAAATGTGCAACAATAAAAATAAAACATTAAAAAACAATAAAAGTGAGACACACACCCAGTGGATCACATAAAATTAAAATTACATTCAGTTAAAATAGCTATTTTCAACCAGTGCGCCATGGCGCATTGATTTGCTGCAAATGGTCCACAGGTGTGTTTCAGTAGTTTGGGGGAGGGTCATTTGTTAGTAGGGCCATTGGGGATGTGAGCCCCTCCACAAACAGCCTGGTGTGCCTTGTCCATTGTCAAAAAGCTGGTGGGGTGTGCCTTGTCAGTGTGCCATGAAATGAGAGAGGTTGCAAATCGCTGAGTTAAAATGACCACCTATTATGTTGTATTATATCTATAGTCATCATGAACTGAAAGCTCTTAAGGGCCCACCAAAAGTGTCTCCAAAGAAGGAGCAGTTAATTCCAAGGGGAAGGAATTCCACAATTGAGGTGCTACCACCAGGAAGGCCCTTTTCCCCGCTGCCATGCCTGTCACCTCCATCAAGTGGCGGTATGGTTAAAACGGCCCTGTCTGATGATCTCAGATGATTGGTTGGATTATATGGAAGGATACCTAAGTCCCAAAGCCATAAAAGGTGTCATAAAAGTCAAAACTGATACCTTGAATTGTGCTGGAAACAAACCAGCAGCCAGTGTAGCTTCCAAAGCTATGACCTGACTGAGTCGAACCTATAAGCCCCTCTAACCACAAGTAAAGCCGTATTTGTACTATTTTCAGTCAGTCTTTAAAGGCAGCCCTCTTTAAAGGCAGCCCCGTGTACTGCATACTGAGATAATCTCATCTAGCCATCACCAAGGCATGGGTCACTGTAGCCAGATCTGAATGTTTCAGATGTGGTTGCAGGTGGCATATCAGCTGAAGTTGAGAAGAAGCTCCCCTCACCACAGCTGCCACCTTTGCATTCCAGCGGCAGAAGGTCCAGGAAGAACCCCTAGACTGCCTTAGGCATTGCAATATACTCTATTTTCACCCCTCCTCCCCAAGCTCTGTAGGCAGCCGCTAGAGGAAACATTTTTAAGAATGCAGGAAATGCCTTTTTTATTGAGATCTAATGCATTACTCTGTAGTCCTGTGCATCTTAATGCAATAACCTTCTGATCTGCTGTATTGCGTTTAGCCACTGTTCAGATTTTGAAAATCTGCTTCAATGAGCTCAGATTGGTACAAGGGAGGGTAGCAGCATATTGGGACTTGTGGAAGCTGAATGAACCCAAGGAGTTAAAAGTTTTATTTAGATGGAGTTATGCTTACTGGGCAGCTATACCTACTTTTTGCTTACATAGAGTGGTTCTTACCTAATCAAAAACATTTCTTGAAGGGCAGTTGGATTCTTTCCCGTAAAGTTTAGGAAACTGTTTGGAAATGGCAACCTTTATGTACGTGATCAAAACTAGGAACAACAGTTTCTTAGGAACTGGCAAAGGTATCAGTACAGGTGTTTGTTTCTGGTGAGTAGGATTGAAATTTACAGCGTAAGGGGCCAATCCTATCCAGCTTTCCAGTGCTGGTGCACAAACAACATTCTGAAGGCAACGAACACTTGGAGGAGGCCTCCGTGCCTCCCCCCCTCCATATGAGGCACTGCATACCCTAGTGTCATAGCTGCACCAGTGCTGGGAAGTTGGGTAGGATTGGGCCCCAAGTCTTACTGAACTCAATGGGCTTACTTCTGAGTAAAATAAATAGAGCCCTTTGCGAACAACTGTAGGTATCAGTTGTGTTTTATCATGTCATAGTCATAGTCATAACCTTTATTGGCATACAAAGGAAAAGGAAACAATACAAAAAATAACACAGCAACCAGGAATACAAGAGATCATAAGGAGAGGGTTAATTTCATAATCATAGCTAGAAAATTAGCAATAGAATTTGTGATCGGGGGCAGCGATCACTAAGGGAATTAGAGATAGGGACAGCGATAGGGAGGGGATTAGAGAAAGAACTAGAAAGAGAGGATAGCCAAGGATCTAGGAGCAGTTGACGTAAAAGTTGGTGAGCTGGGCATCTAAGGATTATGTGTTCTAATGAGTATGGGGTAAGGTGAGTTGTGTTTTATCAAATTTAAATCTTATATACATGGAGGGCCGGATCCTAATGGGTTTAGTGTATTATGAAAGGTGCTGTAAGACAGCGCCAGTGCTATTACTGCTGGCGCTGGACTGACGCCAGCCCAAGGCCGGGTGCCACTACTCGGAAGCAGCAGTAGTTCCAGTCGCTGGTGTTGCAAACTTTCCAGGCAGGGTGGGAGGGTGGAACTAGTTGGGGGAAGGCTGGAGCAGCAGCGGTCCAACACAGAGGCCCCCTTGCCTGTTCCAGCAAAATACTTGTGAATCTTGTAGGATCATGGTAGAAGCACAAGTGTCCATTATTCTCCAGTGACGTTTTGCCCTTATAAGTAGCTGACTAGCAGGAATCTACAGAGCAAAGTGGGCCAGTGATCTATCTATACAATAGCCGCAGCCTTCCTCTTTCAGTAAATGAAAACGAAGTCTAAAGCTTCTCAGCTGGTAGTGCCTTTTTATTTTTAAATGCAAACCTTAAAAGAATCTCACTGAAGTTTGTTTGTTTTTTAGTAAAGTTTCTCCTTCTGGCCTGTCCGTATTGTTCCAATAAACTAATTTTACAAAGTTATAAACATTTTTTAGTTCAGATGTGGTGTTGTACAGTATTTTGCAATGCAAAAGGGCTGTAAAATAGGATGTGAGATCCCAAGGCAAAAATACACAGAATGAATAATGTCCAGTGTTGACCGGAAATATATTGAACATGGTGCAAACAATCAATCTATCCACAGCTCATGAGCGATAATGCAACTAAGTAATACCACTTGTGATTCTCAAACAAAATCATTAACTGGGTTACATACAGAAGGCTTCTCTAAAGCTATTTTGCTGGTTCTGATAGGATCGTCCATGAAAAGCTTCACCGACCGATTTCCAAAGATCAAAATTGCTGTGCATTAACCTTGGGAGCCACGGCTCAAAGTTTGGAAACCCATATTCTAAATAGCACAGTTTGTGCTACTGTGTGTACCCCTTCTGTGGCTGTGTGATAAACATAATAGGTTGTTGCTGAACTAAATCAATTTCTGAGCTGCACAGAGCTCAGTTTTAAGCTGTGTAGCTAACACAGCTTAGAGGAATCACTGGATGGAGAGTTTTTTTTAAATAAACAGATAATAAACAGATTTATATCCTGCCTTCCAGAGCTCACGGTGGCTAAAAAAATTCATGTTCACTAAAACACCACGCAATACACAACAGAACACAAATAATCAATGAAATTCCAAAGCACCGGCACACAACCCATAAATCACCAAAACTGCATAGAGTAGAATGCAAATTAATAACAGTATAAGCTACTAATAGCAAGACTCCAAAATAAGAAAGCCAAGGCAGCATTAAACCTGGAAAAATCGGAATGCCACCAACAGCAAGAATAAAAAGTCACCCTAAAATGCTAGCTGAAATGAAAATGTCTATACCTATAATGAGAGGGACGTGGTGGCGCAGTGGGTTAAACCACTGCTGCTGGGCTTTCCGACCGGAAGGTTGGGAGTTCAAGACTGCGCGATGGAGTGAGCTCCCATTGCTTGTCCCAGCTCCTGCCAACCTAGCAGTTCGAAAGCACCTAAATGCAAGTAAATAGGGACCACTTTGGTGGGAAGGTAGCGGCATTCCGTGCACTATGGCGTAGAGTCATGCTGGTCACATGACCACGGAAGCTTGTCCTCGGACAAAAACGCCGGCTCTACAGGCTTAGAAACGGAGATGAGCACCGCCCCCTACAGTCTAGACCTACACGACTAGACCATTCGGTCGTGGGGAAACCTTTACCTTTTCCCTATAATGAGGGGCTGTTCTTAATAAAGAGCAGAAGTAGCTCCATGACTGTGATGCTACTACAGCGAACAGCCTACTTATCACTGCCGCTTCTAAAATTTCTACTAACAGTGGTACCTGAAGCAAGGCCTCCTTAGATGACCTTAGCCAGAATATATGGGAGCAGGTGGTCCCTGAAGTACCCGGCTCCTTCACCATTTATTGCTTCAAAGATGAACACCAGCACCTTGAATCAGACCCACAAGTGAATTTCCAGGAGCAGCAGCCCAACAGATTTGAACTACCGACCCCAGCAACCACATAAGCCAGGGCTCTCCGGGCTTTTCAGTACGAGAACCACACTGTAGATTTTACAAATCTTTGCGGGGCAAAAAGAAAAAAGCGTTTTATAAATGAATGAAATTTAAGTTTTACTTGGGTCTTTTTTTTTTTGCAATCAGCATTCAGAACAAAAATGAAATGTGACAGTTCCAAAGAAACAATGCTGTGCTTAAACTGAGAAATGATATATGAGTAAAAATGTCAAATATTTTAAGTTGCGGTGCACCAGATAAAATCTTGTGGCAGGCCTGACTTGGCCCCCGGGCCATAGTTTGGAAACCCCTGAAACATCACATTCTGCACAAGTTGCGGTTTCTGACCAGTCTTCAAGGGCATCCCCATTTAATGCGTGTTACGGTAAACTTGTCAAGATCACCAAGGCCTAAACTGCCCAGGTGACTCGGATACAGCTGCAGCTGGCCCAGCAGCCGAAGCTGGGCAAAAGCTCACTGGCCAGAGCCATCACCTGGTGTTCTAGAAGAAGCTGTTGATCTAGAAGGATTTCTGGGCTCTGTGCCTGTTTCTGCAGAGGGAGTTTAACCCCATTCAGAACAAGTAGATAGTCTAGCACTGGGTCATGGATTTCCAGACCAGAAAGAACTCTTATTTTATTAGGATTTAACTTCAGCATATTAACCTTCACCAATTTCTTAGTGAGTCATCTGTTGGTCATCTTCCCTCCTCCTTCACCATACCAATCAGCTTTCTAGGTGTCCATATGTCTCCCTGAATGTAGTTTGCATGCCATCTTGGGCTCCTTCCTTGCATCTTCCAAATAAATTGGAAATCCAAAGTGTTAAGGGGAATTCCTGGGCCATGATGCAATCCTATGTTGCAGTGCTTTTTAGACCAGGACCCACGTTTTTGAATGGCATTTGTGTTGGGACCTACTGGAAGTGGGAAGTGATGTCATTAACCTGGAAGTGGTGTCATAGCCGTAAGTGATGACATCAATCAGGAAGTGCCATCATTATGGTATCATCTAATGACATTCCTGGAATGCAAACTGGCATTCTTGGACTGCAGCACTTATACAACCATGAAAGCATCCCTCACAGAAAGCAAGATTTGGTCAAAATATTATGCAAAAGCACTGAACTAAAACATTTTTTTTTAAAGCCATTACTTGAGAATTCAAACTGTTAACACTCCCAAAAGAAATATAGGAAGAGTAAGGACTATAGTTTCCAAGATGGCCGCTCCCAGCTTTCTGAGACCTACCTGACAGATTGAATAACACTGCTATAGCATTTAGGGAGATAATGGGAATACCAGAACTCTCATGTACTTTCCTCACCAACTCACTGCCTGGTTGAAAAAGATGACTGATAGGAAAGACTCGTATGAACAGACATGCCTATATAGTTCCTGCATTGACACATGTACCACAACCCTGCTGTATTGCACCCTAGCAGAGACAGCAAAACTGTTTCCCTATCACTGCTGGTGCTTGTGAAGGGAGCCTCTGACCTCAGAGCTTTGCTTCAGTGGGTGGTAAGAAGACTGAATGACTGTCGGCCCCAAAAGTAAACAGGAAACATTTTAAAGCTCTTTTAACATCTTCCCAGAAGTGGTGTTCTGTTTAGCTTTTGTGCCACAGAAGTTCCTGTCCAACTCTGAAATGAGCGGGTTATTCTGATGACTGAAATATGAATACGTGAAGCCACATTTTATGGAGTCAGACCATCTAACTCAGAATGGTCTCTCTATGCTGAGCGACAGTGCTCTCTGGGATTTATATTAAGAAAAGGTCTTTCCCTGCCCTCCTTGCGGAAGCCAAGGGGCTTCTATAAGCAAATCATGTGCCCTTCTTTTAATGTTAACTTGCTCTGACAAACAGAGTGTTTGTGTGGGAATAATCTCTAATGCCAGACCATGATTCAGGGCAATGTTGTTTGAAATGTGGGTCAGGCCCCACTTGGTGACTTGTGACCTGATGTCAGGTGGGTCGCGGAGAGCTGGGAGAAGTCATCTTGGAAACTGCAGACTTTACTCTTGCTATATTCCTTTGGTGAGTGTTTGAATTTTCAAATGAGGTTTTTTTTTTTTAAATTGTTTTTAGTTCAATGCTTTTACATATTATTTTGTCCCAATCTTGCTTTCTGTCAGGGATGTTTCATGATTGTACAATTGCTGCAGTCCAAGAATGCCAATTTACATTTCAGGAGTGTCACTTTATTATGTTACAATGACAGCACTTCCTGCTTGATTATGTCACTTCCTGCTCCAACATCACTTCTAGGTTAATGACATTGCTTCCAGTGGGTCCCGATACAAGGGCCATTCTAAAAAAGTGGGTCCCAGTCTAAAAAGTTTGAATACCACTGGTTCAGGGGGTAGGCAAGGTATATATGATGCTACAGGCTTGCCAAATCTATGCAGCTGATTATAAATCTGGATGGCAAACTGTTGTGAACTTTGTGTAAGGGGTTAGTATATAATGATTAAAACATGAATCAAATATTAACACATACCACCATTTTTATTATTATAGCTTCATATACATAGATTCTTGGGATGCACATTCTCAGCTCTCCAACGCAAATGCGATAGTCTCCTCTATAGCTTGGCTTACTGAAAAATTCACCTCTGTGCAAAGTAAAGTAAGGTCAATTGGTCCAACTGTTTGGGTGTATCAGACTGGGTTCAAAAAAAGCAGCCTCCCTTGATGAGCGCTTCACCTCTAGCCAGCAAAATCTGGTCCAGCTAACTTCAGTTTACATACCGGTTTGTATGCCAAAACAGCCAAGCAGACTGGTGCTTTTGTGTCTTTCTAATTCTATCCACCCCGCTTGGTGGCTGCCAGTGGAAATATTGGATATCCAGGTACGTGCCCAGATGCTGCTCGAGCACCATTCCCCTGAACATTTCTAAGGGCCAGCTGGATGTGGGATGATGTTAGCAGATTGGCCCCAGAGCAGCAGCTGCAGCGGAAGGCATTTGGTGATTAATACACTCATGAATTTGATGGACAGTGTTTTGATTAAAATGACATTTTTTGGCCTTTTCAAAACCTTTGCCAAGGTCCTTCAGAACTGATATTTCATCCCAGGCTCATAACAAGCCATACAGGTGTGCAGGTGTGGCAATAATTAACTATGCACCTGCACTGTAATGGAAACACTTTCAGCATGTAACCCTTGCATAAAACTTCCACAGTATTTCTTTTCCCCACAAAGCCACTTGACAGTACCATAGGAACATGCCGAAGCAAGTTAACGTTTGTTTCTATTTTAATCAACTTCTGAAAAAAATGGCCCCCAGCTTGTTCCATCATCCATTCCTTTCTCCTTTGCCTTATGCTTTGACTGACCTAAGGTGCAAAAGTGGATAGGGTGTAGGAATGTTTTGCTGTGTACACGAGAGAAGGTTTGATTCTGAGCGCAGTCCCAACCTGGCACAAGGGACACCGTAAAGTATGTTTGGCACTCTTGGAGTCAGAGAGGCCAGCACTGGTTGTAAAGCCCAACATAGCAGCAAACTTACTTCTGAGCAATAACAAAATAGCAATCGCGTAGAAGTTCATGACTACTAGATTGACTATAAGAATATAATAGGGAGAGTAGACAATTCTTTTGGGATAAAACGTAATTGCGGTTGTTATAAATAGCCATTGAAGTGCAGTCAATCTTCTTTATATGCAACTTCGCTATCTGACCTTGCTTATCTGCAAGGGGCAGAATTCCTACTTTAGTTATCTAAAGTACCTCTCTTAAGAACATAAGACGAGCCCCACTGGCTCAGGCCAAAGGCCCATCTAGTCCAGCTTCCTGTATCTCACAGTGGCCCACCAGGTGCCCCAGGGAGTTCAGTAGACAACAAGATGCTTGCATCCTGTTGCCACTCCCTTGCACCTGGCATTCTGAAGTAGCCTACTATTAATGTAAGGGGTTTGCCCAACCCATCATGGCCTATAGCCCACAATGGACTTTTCCTCCAGAAATCTGTCCAGTTCCTTTTTAAAGGCATCTAGGCCAGATGCCATCACCACCTCCTGTGGCAAGGAGTTCCATAGCTTAATTACCCGCTGGGTAAAAAGGTATTTCCTTCTAACTCTCCCAACACTCAGTGGATGCCCCCTGGTTCTGGTATTGTGAGAGAGGGAAAAGAACATCCTTCTATTGACTCTATTCCTCCCGTGCATAATTTTATATGTCTCAATCATGTCCCCCCTCAGGCGCCTTTTTTCCGTACTGAAGAGCCCCAAACGCTGCAGTCTTTCTTCATAAGGGAGGTGCCCCAGCCCTGTAATCATTTTTGTTGCTCTAATTATCCACTACGCAGGGACCTTCCAAAGGCTGCAGGGATCTTCTGAATGACACATGCAACCAGTGCTGACTTCTTTAAAATGACTGGCAGAAGCATCCGCCAGCCATGTTTAAGGGGTCCATGCTGGTTGCAGGTCTCATTCTGAAGATCCCTGCAGCCTCTGGAAGGTTTCTGCAGCATTCATAGATCTTCTGCCACTCCAGCTGCACTCTACTGGCTTCCTGAGGGTTTCTACTGGATTCTTCTGATGGCAGATAAGGTACCTCTTGTACTGAACCAGTGATGTCATGCACCCACTACGCACCACTACGCGAGTACCGGTTTCTAAAAGTTGAGCTGGCCCCGCACACTCAAAGCTGGCCCCTGCTATTTAACCAGGGAACAGTTGAAGCAAAATATGTATATACACATCTCTAGAAAGCAAAGCAATAGAAGTTAAATCAACACTAACCACAAGCTGAAGTTATTACAAACATGATCACATCCATGGTGACAATCATGACATCACTTCCGGTTTATGATGTCACTTCCGGTGGGTGGACCCCGACAAGTGCCAATCAAAAGTGAATACCTGTTCCTAAATCATTTGGATGACACCACTGGACCCACTGATCCCATAGGATCCGTGGTTCCTTATCTGCAAATTCGGTATCTGTGAGGATTTCCAGGAACCTAATTCTAGCAGATAATGAGGATTGACTGTACATTGTGTACATGAGCAAAAAGTAGAAGCCAGTGCCCTCAAGGAGATACAGTTTAAATTTCAGCGCTGATGAAGATATTGAAATGACGGATAAGAAGGAAAAGATAACAAGGGAAACATTTTGGGAATGAGTGATTTTCTGCCAAAGCTGGAAGAGCAAAACCTTCCCTATTTATCATTTGTTTTTTTGGTCACTGCCCAGTTTTGCTAGTGCAATTAAGTTTGAGCTTTATGTTGATCAAACTTTGCCCGGTATCAGAAGTCTTGTCTCCAAAGCTGCCTTGGAGGTCTGTAGTCGCATCCAAATAACATGGGATCGTATTTGTCCTGTGTTCTTATCCAGCTCTGTTAGTCAAAATATTTATGTCTATTCTCCTTGCAGACTCCTTATGATTCTTCGTGGGATATCTTTTTCCCACCAGTCTTTGTGGTTTTACTCCTTTTTTGGGGGGGAGGGAATTTACATTCTAGCATTGTTTTTTGTCAGCCATGTCTGTGTCATAGCAATAATTGCACCAGGATGCTGCCTTATTTAAAAAATAATATGCAGCTCTGAATTAGCTATTTTAACTACACATGCGTCTTGCTGGAAATAATATTCATCTCCAAGCTCAGTCATGAGACTGGTACTGTTAGCATACTGGAGCTTAGCTTGGGGGTGGGCTGACCACTGCATTAACAACAAGGTTTGTACAACATGATATTACATGGATATTGCATTACATAGCAAGGTTTCCTCTCAGACAAATGAGATTTTCCAGTACTATTTGCCCAATTTTGTCCGAACCCATTCTTACCACCTTCCTACTCCTTCCCAACGTGTCCGTGCCAATTAAATCTGAAATTACAAATCTAGGGGAATGTTGCAGATTCCCCTCCCCACCCACAAACCCACGCAAGGCACATTCGTGAAACCTAGACGGAACAGCTTCTTTGTGTCCCGGTAACTGTGTTTAATGATTGAGGCTGCAGTTCTAGCACTTACATGGGAGAAAGGGTGCAATCCTGATGTGCCCCTGGGCCAATGCAGGTGGTTTGCACTGGCTCAGGATTGTTGCAAACGAGCCATAAGGCAAGTCCGTGACAGTGCAAGAGGTGCCAGGCCGATGTGGGGACTCACACTGACCCAGCCATGCAGTGTAGCCACCCAGGAAAGGGCTTGGGAAGGCAGGTAGGGGGAAGGCCGGCTGGCCAGGGTAGAGTCGGGATCTGACCATCAGGTCAGACCCTAACCCCGTCCCTAACTCTGGCCTTGATCCGGGTCACTTGGATTTGCCCCAACAATTTCTCTGGCATAGATCGTAGCAGCCTCATTGGGCTGGCTGGGGCTTACCCGAGGGTAAGGGGAAAATATCTCTTGCCCTGTGGTGAGCTCCAACTGCCTCCCAGTCTGCGTTAGGATACAGTGCAGGCCTGCTAGCCTGTCTGCTCCAACGCAGATTTAATTAGGATTGGGCTGTAAGTCCCATTGAAGTCAGTGGGGCATACTTACGAATAAACAGATGTAGGATTTGGATGACCTTGATAGGACCTAGATTTTTGCCATCTTATGGATTTGCAGCCCATATCTGTGCCCCTTAATGCCATCCTTCTCCCCCCCATTCCATATTTGGGACTGGCAGGACTTCTCAAAGTACTGATAACACATTCTGCTATCATGGCTACTGTTGAGATCTGGTGAGTTGGAATCTCCTTGAATAACAAGGGCTTCTTATGGAAAAAAAATGGAACTGAGAAGGGCACAATCAGTCAATTTGTAATATGCACAGCTCAAATCTAAAGCAAATCCTATGCTGTCGCCTTGTATCAAACCATTAGGACTTTATGGTCTCCAGGCTTTTAGGCAAGGGTCCTTGCCAGGATTTGAACCCAGGGCCATCAGCATGTAAGGCCCCATTCCCTTTAGTTCAGAGGCAAGGATTCAAATTGTATGAGCCTAGCCACAGAAGCTTCCTTGTGAGAACAACTTGTAGTGGACGCATTCATTATCGTTATACTAATAACTCATACTTGCTACTTTATTGCGAGTAACACCTTAGTGCTTGCCAAAGTGTGCTAAAATGTAGGCTGACTTCTAATAAGGTGAACATAAACTGAAAGATGTTTTTTCTTGCTATGGAAATACATTACTGTTTGTTTTGTAGGCTCTAACTTTGTTTAAAGATACATACAATATATGAATCTGATTTCATGGACTCCAGTTTCTTAATATATCTGCACCCTTGAGGAAAAAAAAGTGGCAACTAATCACACTCTTCACTTGATTCAGGTATTCAGACCCAGTTAGGATTTTTTTTTTCTTAAAGCTGTGAAGTTTGATTTGGCTTCTGTTAATCTTTTCCAGCTATTTCAGTTTGGCTGCTTTACAGTACGTATAATAGGGGGGGATAGTCTCTGTGTGAATGGAAATATTTTTGGAACACAGAAATATGGACATTTGAAGCATAAAGTCAACGTTCAGCCATTGGTTTCCTATAGGTATGCAAGAGCAATTGGCGCGTTTCCAGAAAGTTCATAACGTTTTTTCATTGGCGGAAACAGGAAAAAAAAAGCAGAGTCTCTGCATCGTGTGCTACATGCCGACTGCTCCAGACAGTCATTTTTGTGACCTGGCAGTCAGCTTGATTTCCTGCTGACGTGGACTCCCACAACTGGAGCAGAACAGACCGTCTATAGTGCGTTACAGAGATGCAAAAGGATGATTCACCCGCAAGATGAGAAATAAATTGAAATTCTCTAGGTTTGATAGGTCCTTCAACAAGAAGGCACTTTCCTTGACCCTTCCTGGGGCAGGGGGCATCACAAGCAAAAAATGAGCGATTTGCTTTAGAATATGCTGTTACTTCGGCGGGTTGGTTGCTTACATCAGGGGTCTTCAGAGTACGAGGACCACATCATATATTTTACAAAGTATTATAAATGAATGAATGAGATTTAAGTGAATGAGGGATCAGTCCTAACCTGGAGTTAGGCTGCCACAGTTAGGCCAGCAAAGTTTGGCTGGCACAAGGGCCACCGTAAAGCACGTTTGGACCAGTCTCAGAGTCAGGGAGGATGGCGCACGTCTGTGTGCCGGCCTCTCTGACTCCGAGAGTGGTCCAAACATACTTTGCGGTGTCCTTTGTGCTGGCCTAATCGTGCCGGCCTAACTCTGGGTTAGGATTGCGCTCTGAATAAGTTTTACTTGGATCTTCTTTATAATCAGCGTATGATTCAGAACAAAAGAGAAACGTGACATTTCCAAAGAAACAATCCCGTGCTTAAACTGAGAAATTATATGAGTAAAAATGTCAACTATTTTAAGTGGCTGCAGGCCAGATAAAATGTGCTATTCTATCCCTGGGGATCTGGCCCCCAGGGCCATAGTTTGGAGACCCCTGGCTTACACGAAGGAAGACCAATTTGGAATGCTTGTTCTTATTCCTGCTGAGTTGGTGGCTTGTGACGCTGATGCCCTACAAGCAAATGGAGGTGGAGAATCTTCTGTGCGCTTGTAGTCATGTCTTGTTAACTACATGTGCAGGTACCTGCTCTTGGCATTGCCGGAGCAGCTTGCCAGCAGAAGGAACTTCTGGCTTGAACTGCGCAGCATCCTTGCAGTGGGCAGGTGAGAGTGTTGTAATGACATGCAGGGATCCAGGTGATCCGAGGACCCAGAAGAGCCCAACAGATCTGGCTCTGGCCTCATTCCACAGGCTGAGCAATCTGGTCACTCCGCTCTCAACACAGCTTCCTTAACTGCTCTCTTATCTAGCTTTCTGCTGCCAGATGATAGCCTAGCTACAGGAGTCACAGCCCTAAGTTTTGCATGCCACCTGAATGCACTGTGCAAGCGGCCCCTCCCCTTCAGAGCCATCCTGGGCGGCTACAGCAAAACGGGGCATCTCCATTTTTTTTTCTAGCTGCCTGGAATGATTCCAAAGGGGAGGGAAAGGGTCACTTGCACAGAATGTTGAGGCGCCATGCAAACCTCAGTGCTGTGAGCCCCCTCTAGCTACTCCACTGCCTGAATAGCAAGGCTTTTTTTCCCCAGTGTGGCTAAGGATATTTGTATAGACGTAATTCTCTGTCTGTGTGCGTGTCCTTGTCTTGACATGGGGAAAAAGCTTAGAGCAATCCCCCTTCTAAAAGGTGTGCACATCCCTGCTTGAGTCCTGGAGAATGCATGTGCCTCATAAGAACATAAGAAGAGCCCTGCTGGATCAGGCCAAGGCTCATCTAGTCCAGCTTCCTGTATCTCACAGTGGCCCACCAGGTGCCTAAGGGAGTTCAGTAGGCAACAAGGTCCTTGCATCCTATTGCCACTCCCTTGCACCTGGCATCCTGAAGTAGCCTACTATTAATTTAAGGAGGTTGCCCAACCCATCATGGCCTATAGCCCACAATGGACTTTTCCTCCAGAAATCTGTCCAGTCCCCCTTTAAAGGCATCTAGGCCAGATACCATCATCACCTCCTGTGGCAAGGAGTTCCATAGCTTAATTACGTCTCAGAGGTAGCCTTGGTTTTTAATCTTTTGACGCCACCGGGGTAACATCTTCATGAAAGTCCTCTTACCCTAGCTATGCCAATGTGGTAGTGTAGCTTACACCTAGGGACACATACATTTGTGGCACCTGATTCCCCCACCCCCAAAGGCCCTCTGGAGACACCTCCTTATCAGCAACAACCAGAAGTGCCTCAGAAAGCTTTCTGGAGGTACTTAGAGGTTTTGTACTTAGATACTTCTGAAAACCAGAAGTGCTTTTCTAAAACCTCCAGGAAATCGTCTGAGGCCCAGGGATGCCACACACTGCCTTGCCTTTCTTCAGAACACCTCCCGGATGCGACCCGAAGGCCGTCTCCAGGAGCTCTCTTTACACCCCTCAGGTTGTGGCACCAGGGACCTTGTATCCCCTCCCTCTCCCCTGCTACACTAGTGCACTATTGCCTATTGAGCTAGTTGGGGAGCTGCCTTTTTTTGTTTTAGTTGTTGTGAGAATACAGTCATTTTTTCTTCTTGCGTTGGTTTATGGCGGTCACAGTAGTCACTGGTGCCATGTGTGCCTTTGGGAATTCCCCTTCATCACAATTCCTTCTATCAGTTCTCCAAGTGAACAATGGAAGTAATGTGGTGGGAGAATAGCCCTTCATAAAGATATCTTTTCTTCATTGTGGTGGGTAGCCAATATCACCATCCTGTCGGAGTCCACTCAAATGACCCAACACGTGGATGGCCGTGGCTAGATACTCGGTGTACTCTTTGATTTCATCACAGCAAAGCATTTTTAGTTCATGTTGTACTCGAGGCGCTCCAAGCAGAGTTTATTCACAGGATTACAACAAAGTATTTAAGTGCTTTGCTGGTGATGTGCCAAAGGGCCCCTCAGCACCTTTGGAAACCTGGGTGGAACCCTTGGAAAAATAAATCAAACCTGTAAATCGACGAACCCTGCTGTGGACCAGTCTTCTGTTTTTTAGATTACCATTGACCTCCGCTGGCGTTAGGGTACGTAGGAAGTGGGCATCAGCCCTGCTCTGAAAATGAGAGTCCTTATTCAGGAGTCTAGGACAGTTCGCTGTTTGCTGTGGGGCCCCCTCTGGAAATCTTGTGCCATATGCTGGTGGCTTATTTGTGAAAGGGTCTGCTATCCGCTAAGATTTAACTGAAACCATCAAATTACAGTAAGCAAAGACCTCAAGCTAGAGTGGAATAAATAGCTTCGGATGGCAGTCTATTTGTGTTTACCCTAGTCTCTAGTTTAGACATTCCAGCGTAGGAAACTTTCTATCACAGAGATGGTGTGTAGTGTCCCTTCGGAGGACCTTTTTTTCTGGCCAAGATGTTCTCTAGGCACTGCTGTCTATGAAAAAACTGTCATGGGGAATTGTCCCAAAGCAAGGGTCTAATTTGGTAGGGTCTCCCCCCCCCAAAAAAATTAATTTATCAAGGGTTGAAGCCTTGCTGAAATGAAGTTTCATATTCATATTGTAGAAATAACTTCTGCCTGCTCCAGAACTCTGATTAATTTCATATGTCTTCCATTGTGCTCTTGTCTGCTCTGAAACAATTGCATTGACCTATTTTAGCTTTTATATAAAATGATCCAGGCAGCTGTTTCCTCCTAGTGTAATTGGAAGTTAATTCCAGCAAAGTACAGACTTTTTACCTCCAGTGTACACAGTGGTGCTGACATCCGTTGGACTACAAGGGGGTCTAACTTAGGTCTGTATAACACATAGAAACCAGTAACACGTGGTGAGCTTTTGGTGGGTTGCAGTACATAGTTGACGGATTGCACTGGGTTTGTTGGTCGTAAAGGAGCTTTTTAAATCTCATGGCACACTGACAAGGTGCTAAAATTGTCAAGGCACACCATCAGTTTTTTGACAATTGGCAACCCACTACCTCCTACTGAACAAATGACCCTACTTCATAAATGGCCCACCTGTGTCACACACCTGTGGATCTTTCGCAGGATCCCAGTGTGCCAAGGCACAGTGGCTGAAAATAACTGTCCTAAGGTTATAAGAACCATGAAATTAAAACAAAACAAAACATTTGCTTCTTGGGAGGAAAGCTATGGTAAACCTAAACACCTTAATAAAAAGCCGAGACATCACCCTGCCCACAAAGGTTCGCATAGTCAAAGCTATGGTTTTTCCAGTAGCAATGTATGGCTGTGAGAGCTGGACCATAAGAAAGGCAGAGCACCAAAGAATAGATGCTTTCGAATTATGGTGTTGGAGAAGACTCTTGAGAGTCCCCTGGACTGCAAGGAGATCCAATTGATCAATCCTCCAGGAAGTCAAGCCTGATTGCTCCCTGGAAGGACAAATCCTGAAGCTGACGCTCCAATACTTTGGCCACCTCATGAGAAGAGAGGACTCTTTAGAAAAGACCCTCATGCTGGGAAAGATTGAAGGCAAAAGGAGAAGGGGGCGGCAGAGGATGAGATGGTTAGTGTCACTGAAGCGATGAACGTGAAGTTGGGCGAACTCCGGAAACTAGTGGAGGACAGGGAGGCCTGGCGTGCTGTGGTCCATGGGGTCGCGATGAGTCGGACACGACTTAGTGACTGAACAACAAGGTTGTAAGAACCTAGACTAGCTAAAGATTATTTTGACTTGGTGGTTATGTGGCAAAGCTATATGAACTGCTATTTCATTATATACTGACCAGATGGTTGCTAAAAAAGATCTGAGATTTTGTTTCATTGTAGGCCTTCCTTAGTGTGGAAGTGTGGGCATTCTGAGTGAATGAGGGCTGCTCCCTGTAATCTGGAAATACCATATGGAGGTGGGGTTACAGCATTTTGAGGGTCCTCCACCCTGACTGCAATTTAATGTGCAGTGCATGTGGATACATTCGCACATGTCTGGAATGCCTATGTAGCTGCCTTGTGTGATGTTGGTCTTCTAGTACTGACTAGCAGCAAGCCTCCAGGGCTTCTAGTTAGTCTTTGTTCTATACAGCATCTTCCTCCGAGCTATGGTGTCTTCCCTTCATGTGCTACATTGGTGCAATTATTTTATTTTAAAAGGCATCTTCCCTGCCTCATTTTTAGCAAGATTCAAGTGGTTTACTACAATATAAAATTTTAAACTACAATAAAAGATCATTTAAAAAAAATCACAGCAGAAAAACCAACACAGAGAGCATGAAGCAGTGGTTCCCAGTTCTTTTGGCCACTGAAGCAAAAATTGGAGTTGTTGTGGACCAGGTGCAACCCCCCCCCCAAAAAAAAAGAATTCGGTAACTGCAGCCAGTCCATTCTGGTGGCCATGGGGGAGTGCTTGCCTGGTGAGATTTTGGAAGTGATAGAAATATTTTTTTTCCTGAGACCTTGTGGGTTGGGAGCCACTTACATAAAAGATAAGCAAAAAATTAAAAGCAACAAACCATATAAACATACTCAGAAAAATTAACTTCTGGTTATGACTTCACTTCCGGGGGGTCCCAACGCAAGTGCCATTCTAAAAAGTGGGTCCTGGTCTAAGATGTTTGAGAACCACTGAATTATATTGTAAGCAGGTGAACATAGAATGGCAGTAGAAAAACCAAGGAAATGTTATTGGTATATATTCATACTTATATGGCCGTATAAATAGCAACATGGTGGTGCTGCAGGTTAAACCAGTGTTGCTGAACTTGCTGAAGAGAAGGTTGGCAGTTCAAGACTGCATGACAGAGTGCCAGCTTTGCTTGTCCCAGCTCCTGCCAACTTCAACTGCTGTTCGAAAGCATGTAAAAATGTGAGTAGATAAATTGGTACCACTTAGGTGGGAAGGTAACGGAGTTCCGTGCACCTTGACGTATAGTCATGCCGTCCACATGACCACAGAAACTTGTCCTCGGACAACCGCCGGCTCTTCGGCTTAGAAACGGAGATGAGCACTGCCCCCTACAGTCGGTCACAACTAGACCATTTGGTTGTGGGGAAACCTTTTACCTTTACTATTGTAAATAGGAAAGTGGCATTTTGTTTTTCAGCATAGTCCAATTTTAAAGCAAGCATCAAAACAAAAGAAGAGGTTAGGATTGAGCCCTTAATTGACAGTGAGGAGAGATCACATGGACGGGAGAAAACACAAAACTCTGCACAAACATAGTTGCAAGTTCTTAGGCTTTGTTGGAGGGAGAAGTAAGGGGTTAAGCCTTCCTGGAGAGGAGGGTCCTTGTATTGTGGAGGTGACAGGGAGGCAGCATAGATGCACACAACAAATTCTCCCTTCATAAAGGTTTGGTGTGGGGGGGGTGGGTGGGGGGGGAGAGCCCAGTGCTCTTTCTTGGCAAGTGAAATATGTGACTGAAAAGCTGGTGAGAGTTGAGAGCTTTCAGCTACAACATGCCGTCCAAATTCAATGAGGCTGGTTTTTCTATCACTGATGATTTTAGTCTATTTCTGGTTACAGCTAGCATATTCATTCCAGACATGATTTATCTCCGAAGCTCATAAAAATGCTGCTGGAAAGCACTTAAAAATATGCGGAAATGGGCTCAATTGTACCCAAAAAAGTTCCAAGCATTCTTCTTGAGGGGTGTGTGTGGGGGTGGAGGAAGGGGGTGACTATTCCCTTATTATGAAACTCTTGCTGCATTTTTGCATGTGGTGATTGTGTGCTACATAAATACATACTACTACGTGTGATATAATAATACAACAATTTCAGATCATATATATTTCCTTTTTTTTCTGCTTGAGTTTAGAATGGCTCTTCTACTGTGTGCCGTAAGAGAACTTCTCATGTCCCAAGAGAAATAAACTTAAGATTTACATTTCTGTGAATCCAAAAAAATCTATTCACATAGAATTGTTAACTGTTAATTGATCTCTCCTGGTGACAGTTAATTCTGCTGTACTAATGTAGTTCTGTATGTACCTTAGAGCGCAATCCTAACCTGGAGTTAGGCTGGCACAAGTTAGGCCAGCCAAGTTTGGCTGGCATAAGGGACACCATGAAGTATGTTTGGACCACTTTCTGAGTCAGAGAGGCCAGCACACAGATGTGTGCCATCCTCCCTGACTCCAAGAGTGATCCAAACACACTATGGTGTCCTTTGTGCCAGACAACCTTTGCTGGCTTAACTTGGGCTGGCCTAACTCCAGGTTAGGATTGTGCCCTTAATGCGGTTAGGGCCAGTGCGGACATATTGGCAACCTAGGGCAACGGCTGGGGTCCAAACTGGAGGCAAGCAGGAGCTCAGTCAACAACCAGAAAGTGGTTTGATATTCCCTTCCCTCTATCCTGGAGCCAGTTGGCAGCAGACACAGAGAAAAAAGGAAACATGCATCTGTGTCACATATTCTCAAGGAAAGGGTTCACATATTCATCAAGGTTCAAGAGGGCCCATTAGAGGGCTAATGGGCCAGCCCTTAAAATTTGTAGCCACCCTTCACTATGGTGGTCTTTTATTTCTTTGGAGAATTTATACCCCACCTATACCATGCCGAAGTAAACTCCCAAGGCGGCTTACAGAGCTACATAATAAAAGTACAGGGTAACAAACAATAAGTAAAAAAATATCAAAAGCATTAAAACATTAACATTACACACAAACATACACAGAACATTCAAAAACACGGCAAAACATCTCATAAGATGGGGGGAAGGGGCAACAGTTGTCCAGGGAAGCAGTAAAGCTATAGCACTATTCCAGAGACAGAGGGCAAACATGCAACTTCATCCAAAATCCAGATGAAATAGGTATGTTTTGAGCCCTCTCTGGAAAGCCATGAAGGACCGTGTAGTTCTTAATTCTTCTGGAAGGGAATTCCATATTTGTGGTGCCACTTCAGAGAAGGCTTGCGCCCAAGCCGCCACCCCTTTAATTTGGGATAGAGGGCAGCACTTGAAGGAGTGGGCAGAGTGAAATGAATGGGAGAAGGCGGTCCTTTAGGTAAGCTGGTCCTAAGTCATGAAGGGCCTTTAAAGGTCAATACCAGCATCAACATAAATTGAGACCTAAAATGAATGGGCAGCCAGTCAGTGGTGTTACGCTGCCGGAACGCTGGGCGGGACATCCGGGTGATCGACAGCCTGCCCGTCACGTTCCGGAGCATTACGCCGTTTGCATAACCAATTACACCGCTTGCGTACGTTACACAAACGGCAGAACGCTGCGGAACGCGACGCGCGGGCTGTCGATCACCCGGATGTCCCGCCCAGAGTTCCAGCAGCATAACACCACTGCAGCCAGTGTAGTTGCTGAAGGAGTGGTCCAACTGAGTTGAACAGTCTAGCCCTGGGATCCCCAAACCCTGGTCTGGGGGCCAGATGTGACCCTTGAAGTGCCTCTATCAGGTCTGTGGCAATCCTCTGGTCCCTTCTGAGCCTCTGGCCCTCTTGACCTTGCTGGCAAGGGCTGCATCTTCCAAGCTGTGCTTTCCTTGTGTTTGGAGGGTATTCTGATGGCCAGGGAGGCTGAAGGCCGCTGACAATTTCCTGGTGAACCCAAAGACCAAGGTGTGATGTTTTAGATGGCTTTCTGTGGGTCAGGGAGGCCTCCCAGGCCCAGAAAATACATCCTGGGTGTTTCCTGTGGGCTGTTGGTTCTGAGATTTCCTCCAGCACATTTAATTAAGCTGCTTGTGGGATGAGGGAAAGGGAGTCAATTATGTGGGTGCTTGGAGGAATCCTGGACCTTTGAGCCCATTCATTCATGTATTTACTTAAATTTTATATTTAAATTTATTTATTTTTCTGGCACTTGACACTGTGCCAGATATTTGATGCGGCCCTCCAGCTAAAAGGTTTGGAGACCCCTGGTCTAGCCTCTGTAACTACCCTCACTGCTGCATTTTGCACTAATTACAGCTTCCAAACCATCCTCAAGGGTAGCCCCATGTACCGCAAGTTGCAGTGGTCCAGTCTTGAAGTAATGCATGGACCACCATGACCAGGTCTAAAAGGTTCAAGTATGGTCGCAGTTGGTGCACCAGTTGAAGGTGGGCAAATGCACTCCTAGCCACAGCTGCTACCTGGTTCTCCAGAGAGAGCTAAGAATTTAATAGTTCTTGATTATATTTGTCACTATTGCAACTTACATAGATAAGTAAATGTTTATTGGAAGCCTAACTGAATTCAGTGGGACCTGCTCCCAAGTAAAGTGTGCATAGGATTGCAGTGTTTCCTTTTAATTTGCCAAGTGCTAAAGTGTATTCCCTCCGCCTCAAAACCGTAATTTCTTTTCAGAGATGCTAACTAGGCATAACTATGTTTGACAAGGCCTAGATCATCTTTCTTGGCTGACTTGCATATTGTTTGATTTTTGCCAACTTCTTTCATTTTTTACTATATATTAAGAATGCTGAAGTAGCAAGAAGCATTTTTCCTCCCCCAGGGGAAACATCATATATCTTATCACTCAACTGCCAAGTGGAATGAGCTTAATTGGTGACTAATTACTGTACAGTACTTGGAAGAATGAAATTGCAAAAAAAGCAGCAAAAACTGAAACCCATTTTTCAACAAATATGAAATCTTGCATTACAGGAGCATGACTGTATCAAGTGACATAGGTTGTAAATTAAGCGAGAATCATGTTATAATTTTCTTGGCTGTGTTTCTCTCTTCTCTTTCTGAAATAGCTGGTACAGACTTCTCCAGCTAGGTGGTGCCTTCTATAGAAATTACTGTGTTTTCTTCTGGAGCCTGCATATAGAAGTCCAGAAGGATATTGACTGGGAAGAGACCTGGAATTCCTGTGGCAGCACACATTGTCTTTCACATTTGCCCTGTCTGCATGGCATTTTGTTGCCTTCTGTTTGCAGTAGGGCAATGGTTCTCAAGCTTTTTAGACCAGGACTCACTTTTTAGAGTGGCACTCGTGTTGGGACCCACAGGAAGTGATGTCATTACTAGAAGTGCCATCATCAAGCAGAAAGTGCTGCCAGTGTGATGTAATAAAATGGCACTTCTGAAATGCAAACTGGCATTTTGGACTGAAGCAAATGCACAACCATGAAACATCTTTGAGAAAAAGCAACATTGGGACAAAATATTATGTAAAAGCACTGAACTAAAACTAAAAACTTTTTTTTTTAAAAAAACCCTCACTTGAAAATTCAAACTGTTAACATTCACAAAAGGAATCTAGCAAGAGAAAGGTCCTCAGTTTCCAAGATGGCTGCTCCCAGCTTTTCGCGACCCACCTGACACCAGGTTGCGACCCACCAAGTGGGTCCCAACCAACAGTTTGAATTATTATTCAAATAATAATAGGGAATTCCCTGCAGTAGGGAATGTGGGCCTCAAATATATGAGGTTTTTGTGCTTTACTTTCCTCTTGCCCCTTCATTTTGAATCTTACTGGGTCAGCTCATAAGCTTCCAGAACGATGACAGCACCATATTGACTGGTAAAAGGCCAACAAATGGAGAGGTCTGAGCCCTTTTCTTGGGGCTGAGCTGATTCAGACCAATTTTCTGCACTGTATTCAGAACGTCTCCTCTGCAGCCTTTCCAAGTTCTTGTTTACAAGCTGACCGGAATGGGATCACCTGGTGGTCCAAAATGTGACTGCTTAAAATCACTTCTCTTTCAAACTGACCTCAGTGGCTCCTGGTGGGCTTCCAGCTGCTGAGACCCCAGTAGCTCTTGTGGGCCTTAAATCCTCTGAGAGAGTTTGGGCCAAGCCAGTACCTCATAACTGCCAGCCAAATGGGCCGCCCTTGTCATGCCATGGCAGTAGATTCAGTTTGCTTTCATTCTCAGCCCCAGCACTGGCATTGTTAATTAGTGAAGGCATCCCGTCAGGTGTCTTTATCCCTTTTAGCATCACAACATGGCCATTGTTGTGAAGGGTGCCATGTCGGGTGACAGGTGTTAGTGGCAACACAGTTTATTCTGCTGGCCAACTAAGAATGAAGTAAACTCATTCACCGAGGGAAGTGTCGGTAGGGTCACCACCAGAAGTCACCTATCTCAGACTTGGAGTTGGCACTGTCACCCTTGCTCTAGTGGCCTGTCCATGGCAAGTTCAGTTCTTGTCAGGTTCGGTTCTTGTCATATGGGAAGCTCCTCCCTCTCAGGCAGGCAGGTCAGGTTGAAAATCTTCCTGAGGAGAGGGGCTCCCTGTGTATAGGCTAGTAAGTCACACTTTCTTAGTAGCTGATTTCATGTTAGCATTTTCTGTTAAAGGGGTTATGTAATTTAAACCCCTTCCATCTTCCTGTCGGACAGAGCACTGAGCTGGTCTGCAGTGATTTTGCAGTTCAGGATTCAAGATTTCAAGGCCATTGGTCCACTCGAGTGCCGAGGGGGTCTGAAGTGATGGCCATTTTGCGAGTGCCTCAAGCGCTTCATCTTCAGGTGTTCCAAGCCTAGAGGTCGTGTAGACAGGCTCCTGAGCATGGTACAATCTCCCTGTTCGAGCTGGACAACTGTAGAGAATCCCCATTACCTCCCCTCCTTTTCTATTAGTTACTCTTTTTGACTGCAGTTGCTTCTGTTGCATATCTAGGAAAGAGCCTACTTCATCCAGTGCATGAAGTTTACAGTGAAGGTGCATGAATACATACACATATGTGCACACAGGTCCAGTGCATGTTTTGCAAGTTGAAATTAAAAAAAAAAGAAAACTTACTGTGGACAAAATAGAAATTGTATGTGCGTTTTTTTAATTGACGCAAACCAGAGATACGCAAGGGGTGAACGAGCCCATGTCATGGAGCATCCATCTCTTGCAGACTGGGTCTTGTTTGACATAACACCACATAATTGTTTGTAGGGGGATCACCAGTCTTACTTTTTGTAGCCTTTGATAAAGTATTGGCATGTGTGCTAGGCATTATACAGTACACAGAAAATCGAGAAGAAGAAAACCAGCAGAAAAGATAAGGCTGAATCAAGAGGAGAGCGACTAGCGTAAACAGACCTGATATGTTCAGGATTAGCAGCTGCCATAGCCTTGTGTAAATAACACTTGTATGTGTCTGGGCTCTGGACTATCTGAATGGGGTTAATGCTGCCTCTGGACTACTTGACTAATCAAGTTCATATAATGGAATTCCATTTCTGCAAGAGCATCGCAACAGTGGAATGTTATTCTCTTTTAGGTAGGTGTGTTCTTCTTAATTGTTTTTCTTTATGCAATGTTAGCATCCTATTAATAAGTCGTGCAAGGCTGTGCATTGAAGTATCTCCTAGCCCATTATTTGGGAATGACTGTCTTAGAACAACTTAAATCCACTACTGCAGATGGCCTAGCTGTGTGTTCTTTCAGTGGTGTTCTTCTTGGACATGTTGTTGTAACTGTTGTAACTGTTGTAATTTTCTGTTGTAACTGCCCTTGCCATTTACTTTCACTGCAATCTAATTGGGCATTAGTGACCCATAAGATTTTGTCAGTGACATCACTGAGCTGCCACTTCTGATGTCACGGTGGAAGCTTGTAGGCCAATCCAACTGGATTAAATGGAGAAGTTGGCAGATGATAATAGACCAGTGGTTTTCAAACTTTTCAGCACCGGGATGCACTTTTTAGAATGACAATTTGTCCGCGACCCACCAGAAGTGATGTCATGGCTGGAAGTGCTACGTTGTGATTTCAGAGCCTGCTGCTTTCCTGAGAATGCAGCAATATGTTGGGTCATTTCTCAGCCATTTTCCAATCAGAAAGAAAAAAGCCTTTTTATAACCTTGACCCAATCAAGAGCAACCACACAGTTGGTTGGTTTATAACCTCCCCTGTTCCAGCATCCCATCTTCCCAAATTTTCAATATTTCAATGTTTCGCAAACCACCTGAAATTGGCTTGCACCCCACTGGTGGGTCCCAACCCACAGTTTGGGAATCACTGATCTAAACAGTGAGGAAATGTCAGATTGGCATTCAGCTCAAAATTAGCCGAAGTTGAAGAGAATATTTCATGAAGCAATTTTTTTCAAAATGGCCTTATGGGCAGTGTTTTCTGACAGCATTTTGAAGTGTGGTACCTAAGCTTCATTTTAGCCAAACAAGCAATCACATTTTCATCTGCCACTGATTATGCCATGGACACAGGTGGTACAAATCATGACGGTATTTTCACTTCACCCCAAGTGACAGCCATAGGCAATTCCGTTCTCAAGAATAATGCTTCTCAAGAATAATGATCTTAGAATGAGCAGTAAATAATATCTATTCTTTTGTCACATTGGTAAGCAAATTAGTTCCCAGAACTGCAGGCATGGTTCGCATGCGTGTTATTGAATCCTCAATATTTATGATAAAATGGGGTTTATTGAGCAACAAGCAGAGGCGTCATTAAGGTTTGCATCACCTGGTGTGAGAGCTTAATGTGTCATCCCCATGATGGACCTCTCCCATACCAGACCATATGGGATCAGCGATGTTATGCTGCCAGAACGCTGGGCGGGAGGAACAGGTGAGCGACAGCCCGCCCGTTGCGTACTGCTCCGTTTCGCCGTCTTCTCCGCCCCCGCGTTCCTCCTCGCGTGAGGGGTGCCGCTTACCCGTTCCTCCTGCCCAGCGTTCTGGCAGCATGACGCTGCTCTATGGGATAAATTACTATATCATACGCACAACCTAAATGTGGCAACAGTAGGGTTGGTATAACTCCCATTAACTTCATTTTTTAAAGAACGTTATAACTGTACAGGTCACACAACAAATCGGTAACCAACAAAAAATGGCCAACTTGATGACACAAACAGAACTGAATAAAAGTTCTAGTATGACTTTTAATTCATGGAAATGAGAGCTGACTCATACTAATACATTGTTTACCTGCTGTGACATAATACCTCATTGGCTCTAGGAATAATCTATCCCATTTGCCAGCTATAGCTTTGAACGAATACAGATATTTCAACGTGGTTTGTTTCATTGTATTTTGCATTAAATTATCCATCGAATAATATATAACATGATGGGGGTATTGGAAATTCCCAGGTTTTCACAATTTGGGCCAGTAGTGGTGTTGCCATCCCCTGAGTGCATTACCCAGTGTGTGCCGCATCTCTATAGCTATGCCACTGGCAGCAAGCTCAACATAGGCATGCCCTGGAATCTGCTTAGGTTCCTTTCCAGACCATACTGTAGATGCCTGAAACTGTGGCTATTGGGGACACTGTTTTTTAAAGATAGGGGAACATCAGTGATTTTTCTGCAACAAGTTGCAAAAAAGAGATTTGTTTAATGTTCCCCTATCTTTTTAATAGATGTCCTAGTATCTGTGGATAACTGACACTGTGGATACTGAATCAGTGGATACCGGGGCACGCCTGTACATAAGCCCAACTCCTGCAATGCAAAAAATTGCCGTAGTAATATACATGTATGCCATTATAACAATTGCATGTAATTAGAGGATAATTCACTTAATTCTTTTCTTTGATCTCTGTTTAACATTTAATTGGCTCAGGCTTAAATAAGCCTTTGAAACTAAACTGGATTTCTGATAGTTCTATTTGGGGAACACACAGGAAGAATTGTATTTCAAGGCCCAAGTTTGAATCAAGATGTCCAGTTCTGATATACTGTATGTGCATGTGCGGTTCACACATGGAAGGTAGATTAGCAACGTGTTTTTTCCCCCTACAAGTGTGTGATGGCCAAATATCAAGAACATGGATAAATACCCTCTTTAAAATACTGTTCTTAAAGATCACTGTACTAATTCATGGGTACACCATTTTGGTTTTCTCCCTCTGTGTGTGGTGGGAGTACAATTCATGATAAGCCAGACTGGTGCAAGACCTCCCAGTGTCTTAATGCTGCTAAATGTTGCTTCCCCTTACCTGGTGATTGTCAAAGAGTGGTATTGTTTTTCTCCATACTTCTTCTTTTGCTCCACCCTCTTTTTTCTTCTCCAATTCAGAGAGCAGGGGAAGGGGAGCAATAGTTGTGGAGGCAAGCGGGGAGGTAGTATTGATTGGCCAGCCTTGCCAGCAAAGTTCAAAGGCTGCAGGTTGAATATTTTAAAAATCAGTGCCCCTAAGCTGCCAGTATGCTGTGGTTTCTTCTTACATAAAGACCAGATATTAACAGATGCTCTTGGGGTATAAAAAAATTAAATGTTATTTGGAGTTCAGGGCAAACAGAAGTGTCCTTTTAATACTGTGCAATCTAGATTTGTTTTTATGTTTGATTTGAGCTCTATCTAAAAAAGCCCTCCAAAATTATACGTGGCTCCCATCTTGGATGTGATGGAAGTTTAAGCCAGGAGTGTCAAACCTAAGGCCTGTAGAAGCTCTTTATTTAGCACATGTGGTAATTGGGCTCTGCTGCTCCAAGTTATTGAGCTGAAAAATGATGCATGGGCACTTGTGGTGCTGCTGAAAGTTTGGTCCTGAAGAGCACAATCATTATGTGGGCCACACTTTCAGCACCACCACCTCTGTTGAACTCATGCAGAACTCAGTGTCTAAAAATTCCTGCTGGAAACAAATTGCAGGTGCCCATCAAAAATGGTGCTTGGCCAGGCAAATTTTCTTGGGCAAATTTTTTTGATGCCACCACAGAAGAGGCCCCTTCTCTCAGGCCTTCCAACATGGAGGATGTGGGAGCAGGATCTTCTTAGATGACCTTAAGGGTAAGGCAGTCTTGAGTGGCCATAATTCATTCCATGTGTTTATGTATGCTGTCTGTATCATCCTGTTGGACTTTTTCAATCTGCAGTTATTTTTAAAAACTCAGTTTGCAATTGGATGAATAGGCCCTTCAGCGGCTCATTTCAGTATAGCAGTAGTTGGACGTACTAGCTGAGTTTCACTAGTTTTCTTTTGGCCTGCATGTAAATGAAATTAGTTAGTTCGTCAACCATTGCTTGTATGAGGTATCATTAAATAAGGCAGCATTTTGCTGGGATGGCCTGCAACAGAATATTAGAATATTGTGTGTGTGGGGTGGTGGTGGAAATCCACCAGCAACAGTCATAATCCCACCCTTTTGAGAAAAAATAATTTTCTGTCCCATGCCAAATTCCTTGGATGGGAAACTGTTAGGAATGCATTCCTTCACAAAACGAAACAACCTCCCTGTTTTGCTGTCTCTGAGCAGAGGAATCCCTTGAAATGGAGTTTGTTTATAAGAGTGGGTGTTTCTTGAATCTAACAGTATTTGGAATGTGTTGAGAAGTGTGGATCAGGGTGATTCTGTTGCTGTCATGTTTCCGGGCATTCAGAAAGCCTTTGAAAAAAGGTCTCTCGTTCTGTACTGTACTCCTTAGCACTGCTGTTTGGCATTCACTGCCAAGTGAACACGAATGACCAAATGAGATGGGGCAGCTGAGATCGCAGTTGGATTTCCTATCACTTGAAATTTTTGTGCTTTTTAAAGAAAGCCGCTGGGAACATGATTCAGAGTGAGAATGTGGATTGTTGCCAGCCGGGGTTAAATCCTTTTCCTTTTGTGCCAAATTCATCCTGAAAATTGCCCTCCTTCCCACCAAACTGTTTTTTTTTTAGTAATACTTGGAACAATTATATAGCACGTCCTAAGTGTGCAAAGAACTTAGTGTATATATTTGTACTGCATGGTTCTCAAACATCACCGGGACCCATTTTTTAAAATATTATTTTTATTTTCAAAAATTATGGTATTGGGTAGGGAAAAGGGGAATACATAGGGTGGGTAAAGACAATGAACATACAAAAGGTAATTGCCATGGGTTACAGTAGTTTTAGATTGGCAGTCTATCCGGGATGTCATGGCCGGAAATGCCGTCATTGTGATGCCAGAGCCTGCTGCTTTCCTGAGAATGCAGCAATAAGTTGGGTTAGTTCTCAGCCGTTTTCCAATAGCAAAGTGAATCATAAAGAGAAAAAAAGCCTACTTAGCAACTTGACACAAGCAAAACAACCACACAGTCCTCCTCCTTTCCTATAACCCATCTTCCCATATTTTCAGTATAGCTGCAGGTGCTTTGCTAACCTGAAAATAGGCTCACAACCCACTGGTGGGTCCTGACCCACAGTTTGGGAACCACTGCTGAACTGAATTATCTTCTTGTCAGCTTTACAACAACCCTGTAAGGGGAGTAGTGTTAGCCCCATATTGCAGCTGGAAGCTGAGGCTGAGAGGGAGAGGCTTGTTAATAATAAACAATTAAAGAAACTCAAACGAAATCACCATGCAACACAGGATCAAAAACTGCAGGGCAGAACTGTGTGACAGCATAAAAAGAAACAACTTTGGTGGATATTATTAAGATGTTTATATTCTGCCTTTCCACTGCAACACAATCCCTACTGCCTGTCACCAAAAGCTTCAGTTCCTCCACACAGCACGGCCGGCTCTAGCAGTGGCGGGGCCCAATGTGGGGCATTCCTGCGGGGCCCCCAACCCTCCCTGTGGGCTCCCCATTCACCAAGAAGAGCTCTGTTAGTGCCACGTGCAAAGCATGGCATGTGGAAGTAGTTGGTGTTGATATCATAACATCACCACCAACTGCTTCCAGATGACCCATTTTGGGCTGTTCAGAGGGAGAGGCAGGTGGGAGAGACCAAGGTAAAGCTGCTCTGCTCGCCCCACTGACTTACAGCCCATAGAGATCCCAGCTGCAGCCACGGGCAATATGCTCACCCTGCTAGTGTGGGGCCCCCTGAAGCGCGGGGCCTGATGTGATGACATTGGTCACATTGGCTTAAAGCCGGCCCTGCCACACAGTTCTCTTGCCTCTGTTGTCCAGTTGAAGTTCTTGACCCAAATCTGCAGATGGATTTGGACAGATCTAGTGGCAGACTTGAATCCACCACCTCTAGCTGCAGATCCTGAGGTTACATGGCTGCCTTCATAACAAGAGGTGATCTTGAGGAGAAGTGTCATCTGCATAGTCATCTGCATTTTTTCTGTGGTTGGATGCCATCATTTTATGTCCTCCACAGCACTGGGGTTGGAACTAGATGAGATGGAGATTTGTGTCCAGATTGCCCATCTCTTTTCATTTTATAAAAGGCAGCTAATAAAGAGGCCTGATTAAGACCAGACCTATTATGCTGGAAGGAGAGTAACCCTAACCCTCCCCTTAAAAACTCTCCTGAGCTTCTGCTTATTTCCCATTAGGGAAAATGTGCCTATATTTTAAGGTTCCTTAATGCAGCAAATAGAGTGCTGGTAATTGTAGTGATTAAGACATTAACTCTCTGAAGTTGTGTATGATAGGACAAGGAATGAATGAAAGTGCTTTATTTCTTTGATTCTCTTTTTTATGTTTCTGTGACTATTTGGAAAAATTAAAGAAAAAAATAACCAGGGCTGTAGTCCATATGCTTATTCTGAAGGCATTACTGGGTCTCCTTGGGGCAATATGAAATATTTTGAATGAGGTAGGATTGTAATGTATTCAAGCATTAGCCTTCAACCCACCCGGATTTTAAAGCACCTGTATATTCAAAACTTCCTATATATCTAGCTGTCTTCAGGTGTGCTTTAAATATAGTGGGCCCTCCTTATTCACAGGCTCAGAATCCACGGATTTCAGTGTCCATGGGTGTTGAGCCGAAGGCTAGAGAGCTTTGGAGGACCTCACAGGCTGGACTGTAATCCCCTTCTGGTTTGCGCCAGTGATTTCCAGTCTCCTCTGGGAAGTCCTGTGTGGCCCTCTGTCTGCAGATTTCATTATCTGCAAAATTCTGTATCCGCAAGGCCACGGGACAAGAGATGACAAGGCCGCAAGGTCCTGGAACAAGAGATGATCCCTTGCGGATACAAGGCATCCAATGTCCTCCGCTTTTTTTGAAATTTAATATTGAATATTTCCATATGTATACATGAATGTGTGTCTAAGAATACCTGTGCATATATGAAGCTACCTTTTGTTTAGTCAGGTAGTTGGTCCACTCACTGAGATCTGGAGATACCAGGTAGCGCCAGTGGTGTAGCTACCTATGGGGCAGGTAGCATCCCAGGTATCATCTTCAGGGGGGTGTCACAACTGAACCTCAAATTCCAAAATTCGCGAGTTTATGGCACAATATGGTCATGCTGTATACTGTTGAATGTAGAATTCCACCCAGACTTCAATGAAAAAACCGAGTGTAATATCTCTATTCTGTCAAACGTTATGGCCAAAAAAGTAAAAACCGAAAATAAAACTTATTTTGAAACAATTGATTTTAAAAATTGTGGATTTAAGGAATACCATCATGCTGTGCACCGTTGGATGCGGAATTTCACCAGGAACCCAATGGAAAAAAACTGGAGTGTAATATCTCTATTCTAGCAGAAGTTAGGGCCAAAAAAATAAAAACAAAAATGCTGCCGGTATGTGTGTAAAAAATTAAGTAGCCCGCGGTGCAAAATGCCCTAGCTACACCACTGGGTATTGCTACTGAGTTACAACCTCTCCCTTCAATAGACTTTTGAGCCTCTCCTCTCTGCTGGAATCTGTTCCAGCATAATATCTGAAATTGTGGCACCTTTAGTACTCTGCCGGAAAACTGTATGTGTCTGGCAGTTTATTTACTGGGCTCCCTCTGCTTCATTTTTTA
The DNA here is from genome assembly GCA_029204185.1 of Lerista edwardsae. NCBI lineage: Eukaryota > Metazoa > Chordata > Lepidosauria > Squamata > Scincidae > Lerista > Lerista edwardsae. The sequence continues at coordinate 6,292,363 of JAJKFI010000044.1, read as the reverse complement.
ATATGATGAGAGAAGGTGAAACATTTTAAGATCTCCAAAATACTTGCTTCTTGTTGGAAAAGAGGCTTAAGTGACATCTTTGTGCCCATCTTTTCCATGCCGGTTTAAAGGATGAGTCACATATTTTCCTGGCTGCCTGACCAAGGCAAAATTAATGAAAACCAACTTCATGGGTTGGCCAATTAAGGCAGAGGTTCTTCTCTGGGGAAAATGCATTGTTTACACCCACTTCTCCAAGATGTTTTGGCTAGCTTTTATTAAAACATTCACTTTAAGAAAAACACCATGAAGATAGCAAATGAGGGGGAAGTCTTGTGATTTATTTTTTTTACTGAAGGATTGGATTGCCAGCTGTAGGCAAAAATTACAGTATACCTCAAATGTAGTGGAGGGTGACCCCTAAGCATTGGTGCAAATTCAATCCATTGGATGCTCAGCTAATTGCAAAATTCTGTGTACCTTGGGTCAAAAGCCAATTCTTTTAGAGAGAAATCTTAGTGATTCTGATGGAATGTGGCTTATCAGAAGGCGTGCTTAGCAGATTTGCAGCCCAAGGGCAACTTCTTTATAAAGAGTTCTTCATATTTATTTAAAAAATTCGTAGGTCATGTTTCAGTTACTTCAGTTCTCAAAGCTTGAAACGGGCAAAGTCATAAAACAAGTTGGTTTGTAAAAATGCCACAGTAAAATGCAAAAGTTAAACTATTGTGGACTGCAAAAAAGGTAAGAGCAAAATGAATGTAACTCCCAGTTCCCCTGAGAAGCCAAACCTTGGTCTAATAACGGGAGTCTTTATAGCCTTTCTGAGATGTCCACATAAATTGTGGGAAGAGGATTCCATAGGGGAGGGAGCAGCAATTGGATCTACAAATAACAAGGGGAATGCTAGGCGGGACTTACGCGGGGCTTCCGCGTGATTGGCTGCCCGTCCGTAGCGTTCCGCAGCTGTCCTGGCGTCGGGGGGGGGGCTGCCCCTGGTTAGCATGCCCCCCACTGCTCGCCCAGGCATCCAGCGCAACCCTCACCTGTCCCCCGCGGCGAGCAGGAGCCTCCCCGAGGCCAGGGCAGCCGCGGAACGCTATGTTCGGGCTGCCACTCAAGCGGAAGTCCCGCCTACATCCCGCCCAGCATTCCCCTTGTTCATTTGTAGATCCCATGGCTGGGAGGGAGCTACCACTGAGAAAACTCTGTTGCATTAACGGGCCTGTTCAAAGAGTGGCATCATCTGCCTAATTGCTGGGTCTCAGTGTAGAGCAGGGGCTAGCAACCTTTCTGAGCCATGGGGCCAGATGTTTGGTGATGATGTCATTCTAGGTTGCTGAGCTCCCAGAAGTGGCTGCACCAAACTCAGCCTAGAAGGCTTCATTTCTTGCTTAATTTGCCTTGTGTTGAACTGGGAATGGTAGGCCAGTGGGCTGGCTCTGCCCTGCAACCTCCAAGTTCCTATAAGTGTAGAGGATGAGATCCCACAATTGGAGACCATGTGAGTAGCCATGCATAGATAAAGAGAGCAATAATAGGCACCTTTTGGCTGTTGGCAGTCAGTTCTCAACCTCTGCTGCTCCTGTAATGTGTCCTGCTTCTAGTTGGGGCTGAATTCCACCACTCTTCCTTGAACTTGCCCTTTTAAAAGTAGAGGATCTTTCCAGGCAGAGGGGAAAAAAAACTAACGCACACTGTATGGAAAAGATGTAGCCATTTGCCTCCCAGCTTTCTAGGTGTATCATCCTCACCAGGCCAGTATACAGTTTGGGGCTCTTCAGTCTAGAAAAAGAGCATCTGAGGTGGGGACATGATTGAGACATACAAAATCATGCATGGAAGGGATAGAGGGATGTTCTTTTCCCTCTCTCACAACACCAGAACCAGGGGACATCCACTAAAATTGACTGTGGAGAGTTAGAATGGATAAAAGGAAATACCTTTTTTTACTCAGCAGGTAATTAATCTGCTGAACTCCTTGCCACACGAGGTGGTGATGGTATATGGTCTACATATACTACATTTAAAAGGGGATTGGACAGGTTTCTGGAGGAAAAGTCCATCGTGGACTATATATGATGGGTTGTGCAACCTCCTTATGTTAGTAGTAGGCTACTTCAGAATGCCAGGTGTGGGATGAAAGGGAGTGGCAATAGGATGTCTCTGTTGTCTCGTGTGCTCTCTGAGGCACCTGAGATACAGGAAGCTGGACTAGATGGGCCTTTGGCCTGATCTAGTGGATCTCCCTCCCCACAGAGAAGATAGCAAATACTGTTTTATTTACCTCAGAATTTTACCTCAGAATGCCAGATGCAAGGGAGTGGCAACAGAATGCAAGCATCTTGTTGTCTACTGAGCTCCCTTAGGCACCTGGTGGGCCACTGTGAGATACAGGAAGCTGGACTCGGCCTGACTCGGCGGGGCTCTTAACGTTCTTAGTGTTGAAGCTGTTGTTGCTTCTGTGTTAGAATGACCCAAAAATTATGAAAGGTGAGTGAGATGACAGTCCACCAAATGCTCTGTGGAAGAGCCATCCTTCAGTTTGGGTCTGAAGGCAGGTAAGGAAGAAGGCTTGGCAGATGTCCTTAGGGGGCAAGTTCCATAACTGAGGTGCTGCAACTGTGAAATCCCTGCCCCTGGACATTGTTGTGTGCTTAAAATATACCCAATGTACCAAAACCCACATAAGCAGAGTGGAAACAAGCCACAGAGGGAATGCTATTCAGTTCCAGCCACTTGGGGTCATGAGACTGTTCTAAGCTTCTGTATTTTATACTTTTCCTGTATTTTAGAGCTTTAAAGCATAGATAAGCAATGGTGACATTTAGATTTTGTTTGGATGGAGTTAGTAAGATAAAACGAAGGACACTTTCAAGTTATCTCTTGACATTTAAGCGAACACGTAGAAAGGGTTTGGGAACCCCATGGTAGCCTCCAATGCTGCTGATTCATTGTGAAATTCACAAATTGCCTATCTCTTTGCTGTGTGAAAATTAAAATGGCATTAGCAGTGTCATATTGCACTGCTGGCAAAACACTTGTATCCTAGGAACTGTATTGTGCACCGTATAGGCATCTGTACAGAATCGTAGAGTTGGAAGGGACCTGCAAGGGCATCTAGTCCAAGCCCCTGACTGTGGCAGGAAATCCTCCTAGAGCATCTCCAGCAGGTGCCTGTTGAGCCTCTGCTTGATTGTCTCCAGTGAGGGAGAATCCACCACCTCCCTCCAGTGGCAATCTGTTCCACTGTCGCACTGTCCTAAACGGTCAGGAATTTCTTCCTGATGTCCAACTGGAATCTCCTCTCTTGCAGTTTGTACCCATTGTACCTGGTTCTGCTCTGAGGCAGGTGAGAACAAATTTGTCCCTTCTTCTATATGACATCGCTTCAGGTACTTGAAGAGTGCTATCATGTCCCCTCTTGGCCTTCTCTTCTCCAGGCTAAACATACCAAGTTCCCTCAACCTTTCCTCGTAGGACTTGTTTTCCAGCTTTCTGATCATCTTCATTTCTCTTCTCTGAACCTGCTCCAGTTTGCCTGCATCTTTCTTGAACTGAGGTGCCCAGAATTGAACACAGTACCTCATGTGAGGTCTCACCAATGTGGAATAAAGCAGAACGACAACTTCTCGTCTCATCACATTTTTGCTGACTTAATTGAATAATTTGATCAAGCAATTAACAGTGCAATCCTATGCATGTCTATTCAGAAATAGGCCCCACTGAGTTCAATGGAATATATGAGCCCACTGGAGCAGGCCAAAGGCCCATCTAGTCCAGCTTCCTGTATCTCACAGTGGCCCACCAATGCCTCAGGGAACACACAAGACAACAGGCTGCCTGCATTCTGTGGCCACTCCCTTGCACTTGGCATTCTGAGGTAAATTCTGAGGTAAACACACTGGTGGCTAGTCAAGATTCTCCTCAGCACTTCTCTTGGACAGCCATCAGAACCAGATGCTCCTCTTCAGACATGTACCCATAGGAACAGCCCCACGATCAGGCCAAGGCCCATCTAGTCCAGCTTCCTGTATCTCACAGCAGTCTACCAGATGCCTCAGGGAGCACGTGAGACAACTAGATTTATGCATCTCGTCGCTACTCCCCTGCATCTGGCAGTCTGAGGTAAGTGCATATTGCAGTGCTTCCCAAATTGTGAGCCACAGAAACCAGCCAGGGGAGCTGAGGAATCCTCACCACCCTGTATGATATATAGGATTGTAGCCCTAACAGGGAGCTGTGGCCAATTGTCCAGTAAATTAAGGGAGCTTCCAGTCAAAAATGTTTGGGAACGAGTGGTGTATGGGATTGCAGCCTAACATCTGTTTAATTGGATGGCTACAAAAGTATCATCTGTCACGTGGAACAGCTTGGAGGAAGAGTGTAATCCAAATGATATAAACCAAACAAGTTATAAAAACTGTAGCCAAATACGATTGGCTTCCATTTTGTTGAAATGGAATATGAAAGAGTACAGTTCGTGTGCTGAGTGAAATGTGGGGGCACATGGGAAACACACAGCTCATTGGTATCTGTTTTCTGCTCTCGCAATACTCTGCTAACTCCTCCTCCTGTGAGTTTTGCTGGGGTGAGAAAGGGAAGCCTGAGGATGACGAATTCTCCACAGAATCATTCTATTGGACCAGAGATGCTCTGCTTCACCTCTCTCCCAGACCAATTTTAATCAATTAGTTATAGGGAGCATCTTTGCAGACTTTTAACTGGCCTCTTTGGAGATGTGGACCTCAGAGATCTTTTTTTAGGGCACAGTCAGACCTGCAAAGTTTGGCTGGCACAAGGGAAACCATAAAGTATGTTTGGACCACTCTTGGAGTCAGAGAGGCCAGCACACAGACGTGCGCCATTCTCCCTAACTCTGAGACTGGTCCAAATGTGCTTTATGGTGGCCCTTATGCCAGCCAAACTTGCTGGCCTAACTCCAGGTTAGGATTGCGCCCGAAGACTGCCTAGGAATGCATTTATGCATTCTTAACTTACACACATAACTTTCCTGGTTGTGAAAGGTGAACCTTCAGCTCTTCTGTAATGAGTTGGTGAAAGCTGATTCTCTTGAATTGGGTTCAGAGTTCATAAGATTCCTGTTGAGTAGTTAGAAGTGTTATGGCTTCCACGCCACTCCTGCCGCGTGGGATGATTGTTTGGATCATGCTGCAGTGGCTGGAGAATGTGCTCATCGGGGTGATAATGGGGAAATAGGATTTTATAAAGGCTCGGGGTGAAGGACTACTAACAAAAAATAGCACTTGGCTGTAATCTGGCTATCGTTCTCTTACACTTGGTGTGTGGAGCAAGAGTACTTTGCACAAATCTCCCATTGTTCTAGTGGTGCCGATCACGTGAGCATAATATTGTACTATATCGGCTGTAAGATAATGCTAGTTGTTGCATTTGGTCTCTAAAGAAAAAGGCATTTCAGGGGCCTCTGCCGGCAGAGAGACAACCATCTGGAACGGGGACACAAAGGGGCTTCTGTGCTTCGTTTTGTGTAGCGCTACAAAGGGGGTAAGCTGAGCTGTGGGTTGGGGGGCAGTCTACTGAAACTGGCCCTGTCTTCTGTTGCGTTTCAGGTGTGTCAAATGGTAGAAGGGATAGTTTAGTCAGAATATAATTACAGTACCTTTTGGGTTAAAAAAAAACGTAATTTGACAATGGTTCCTGAGAATGTGTTTAGTAGGAATTCACAGAAATCTGGGATCAGTGTTGTGTAAGAACGGATTGAGGTTTTATCACAATTCCCGGGGGCACGTGCCGCCCACCCCAGGAATTGTGGAATGATGTCCCCTCCTGGCCACTAACAGCCGCAAGTAGCCCAGGGGGCATTTCCCGTGCCCAACCAGTCCCAGTAGTGTAGCCCAACGCCAAGACTGGATTCAGCTAACCCCCACTCACAGCTCACGAGGCACCCCATGGAGTAAAATAGTACCTTAACTTAAAAAAATCCTATGTTGTCATTAGGCGCGAGTGATCCCATCTCTTCAACATTAGTATCTAATTAGTTTGCTCCGACTCTTCACTCCTATCTAAGGGAAAATGCACAATGATTATTTATTTTTATTTATTTATTTAAGAAATTTCTACCCCGCCTTTCCTCTGCCAAGGCAGATGTCCAAGGCGGCTTACAATATTAAAAAGGATAAAAATAAAGTATAACAGTTAACATTAAAAACAGTTAAAAACAGTATTAAACAATAAACAATCAAGATTAAAAAAACACAAACAATTTAAAAACAATTAAAAAATAAAATAAGACACAAGCCCCGTGGATCATAATAACCAGCCAGCCAACCTGTCAGCAATTAAAAGCTTTTTGGAATAAAAAGGTCTTCAGCCCCCGCCGAAATGTAAACAGAGAGGGAGCAGTTCTCAATTCGAGGGGAAGGGTGTTCCAGAGTTGGGGGGCCACCACCGAGAAGGCCCTCTTCCTTGCCGCCACTCCTCTTACTTCTCCTGGTGGCGGCACAGTCAGAAGGGCCCCCCCAGATGATCTAAGAGTACGGGTTGGATTATATAGAAGGAGGCGGTCCCTCAAATACCCCGGACCCGAGCCGTAAAGGGCTTTAAAAGTCAAAACTAGCACTTTGAATTGGGCCCGGAACAGAACCGGCAGCCAGTGTAGTCGCCGAAGCAGCGGCTCGACAGAGTCAAACCGACGTGCCCCAGCAACCACCCGAGCCGCCGCGTTCTGTACTAGTTGTAATTTCCGGACCGTCTTCAAAGGCAGCCCCACGTAGAGCGCATTGCAATAATCTAATCTTGATGTCACTAGGGCATGGGTCACTGTGGCCAGGTCCGCACAGCTCAGGTACGGCCGCAGCTGGCGGATCAGCCGAAGCTGAGCAAAGGCTCCCCTGGCCACCGCCGCCACCTGGGACTCCAGGTGTAGCTGTGAATCCAGGAGAACCCCCAAGCTGCGAACCTGCTCCTTCAGAGGAAGTGCGACCCCATTCAGAGCAGGATGATAGTCCAATACCCGAGCTATTATGCTATTTCAGACCGTAGCTCTGTGGTAGAGCAACTGGTTTGCATGCCGAATGTTTGGGATTCAGCCCTCCAGGTAGGGCTAGGAGGAGACACCTGTTGAAATCCCAGAGAGGCTCTGCCTGTCAGTATGGACTAGCGGTCTCCAAACTGGCCCGCGGCTGGATCCGTTGACAGCTGTAGGTGGAGGCTCTTGCTGAGCCTCAAAAGAGAAAGAAGACAGTGGCAGCCAGAATGTGAGGCTGCCAAAATACAAGGAGTTGATCTGGAGAAGGGTAGCCCAATTGCAAGGCAACCACCACCTCTGCAGGAGAAGAGAACCTGGAAAGGACTTCAGCGTCGGTGTTCACTTTACGAACACCAACACAAATATTAGTTGCACCTCTCCCTACCATGTAGTTCATAGAGTTGGAAGGGACCTACAAGGTCATCTAGATGAACCGTCTGCCTGAGGCAAGAAATCCTCCTAGAGCATCTAGTTGCAAGAGATGTTTTGCCTTTGCTGCCCTGAATGGCTCTGACAGCTAGGGTGAAGAGCCACTTACATGGCATGTTGTGGTCCCTGCCATATATTACATGCCCCTCCTCTTGGCTGTGCTGCAGTTTTCCAGTCTCTTCTCTTCCACTCTGTCCCTGCTTCCTTTTTCAAACCAGGCAGTACAAGAGGCTTGCAAATCTCCAGGTAAGGGGGGGGGACTTTTGGGCCACTGCCTTTAGGCCTGGTCCTGATCCTGCTTAATCCCTGAAACAACCTAAGCAGTCGGCTAAGGGGGGGGGACATGATTGAGACATACAAAATTATGCACGGAAGGGACAGAGTCGATAGAGGGATGCTCTTTTCCCTCTCGCACAATGCCAGAACCAGGGGACATCCGCTAAAACTGAGTGTTGGGAGAGTGAAAACAGATAAAAGGAAATACTTTTTTACCCAGCGGGTAATTAATCTGTGGAACTCTTTGCCACAGGAGGTGGTGATGGCATCTGGCCTAGATGCCTTTAAAAGGAGATTGGACAGATTTCTGGAAGAAAAGTCCATTGTGGGCTGTAGGTAACCTCCTTACATTAGTAGTAGGCTACTTCAGAATGCCAGGTGCAATTGGATGCAAGCATCTTCTTGTCTTGTGTGCTCCCTGAGGCACCTGGTGGACCACTGTGAGATACAGGAAGCTGGACTAGATGGGCCTTTGCTCTGATCCAGCAGGGCTTTTCTTATGTTCTTATGGCTGTCCTTCCCTCAAGGAAGAGAGAGCCTTCTTTTTTGAAATCTAAACAGTTGTAGTGAAATGCTTCAAGCCCTGTGGCATCTCCCTTGATAAAACACATTGCAGCTGAATAAGAGCGGCGTGGCATAGCTTTGTCTGGAATTGGTTTGCTTTGCAAAATGTTGCAACACTGAGCAAAACAGCTGTATTCATTACGAAGAGAGGCATTTGGACAACACACCAGCCCCGACCTTTTTCCCACAAGGAACAGATGTGCACAGGCCACTGCTCCTTCCTCCCCCCCCCTTCATACTGGCTACAACTGCAAGCCATGTCATTTCTCTTTCGAATAGTGTAGGTGTGGTGTTTGCAATATAGCTGTCAAGTAGGATGAATTTGTTATAGCGGGATGATGGAATAGTTATGTTGTGACTCAGTGTGATCTGTCAGTTGAAAAATCTTGTTTTAGGAGCGAATGTTTCTGCCTTGGCACTATCTTTTACATTTTAAGAAATGCAACTAGTTTGTGAATGCAAGGGGTAAGATTCTGTTCCCGGCTCATCTAAATCATTTGCCATTATTGTCAACTGGTAAGTAGGTGATTGGAAGTGTTTACAATGTGCTGCATACTTTCTGGCTACCCTGTGGAAATGGAATGTGGCGCTTGCCTTTTTGTGATTGCAGATTGAAAAATGGGTGTTCAGGAGGGTTCATGGAAAGGCATTTTGAGCAAGATGCTAATTCAGACAAATCTCCTACCCATCCAAGAACTTGCAGTCACTTGTGGTTATAAGAGAGTGCTGGGACAAAAAAGAGCTAAGCTAAGGACAGCTCTACATATTATGGGAGTTGTGAGGTGGAAAATAGTCTGTGACCATTTATCCTCCTCTCCTTGGAGCACATAGTAGCTCTTGTGTGTTTTGATGTCATGATGTTGTGTGCTTCCCATTGTTTTGCTTACATAGGTGGTGGCAGGGAAACCTACAGTATCCTGACATTTGGATACTGTCTATAACTATATCTAGGGATAAGTGATATAAGTGATACTATAACTGTATCTAGGGATTGGTTGTTGTTGTTTTTTTGTAATCAACATAGAATGCTAAATAATGAGCATTTCTACTGAAAACGCTACATAAAACAAAATTTAAGTCAAAATGTAAAAAACACTGCATTTGTTTATTTTGACAGCATTTGACCCAAATTTAGACCAATTTCACAACAATAACACAACTTTTGTTTCTTTTTGATGCAGTTTTGAGAAATCCACATACAGTTTTCAGTAAAGGATCAGGGGGAGGAGTGGCAGAAACAGGAGGAAGCTCGCTTAAACTATGAACATGTATGTTCATAGTTCACAGTGCATGTTGGACAACTTTAATGGAATGTGGAACAAGTAAACAGCAGTTTCTTGACACTCCAAGCAACAACCAGGGTGCAGCTTGGGAACACTTGAGCAGATTTTTTTGGGCTGGGGTGTGTGTGCCAGTGATTGCTTGCCTTTGTAGGGCCATTCACCCTTATTGCGCTTTTTGTACAACTTGCAATAAAAATTGGGATAAAACAACATTGCAATTTGCTATTTTAACCAAGAAATTTTGGAACAATATTGCCCCAAACCCATCCCTATCGTATGGGGAGAAATTAGAACATAAGAAGAGCCCTGCTGGATCAGGCCAAGGCCCATCTAGTCCAGCTTCCTGTATCTCACAGCGGCCCACCAGGTGCCCCAGGGAGGCACGAGACACAAGACGCTTGCATCTTGTTGCCACTCCCTTGCACCCGGTACTCTGAAGTAGCCTACAACTAATGTAAGGAGGTTGCACAATCCATCATGACCTATAGCCCATGATGGATTTTTCTTCCAGAAATCCGTCCAATCCCCTCTTAAAGGCATCTAGGCCAGATGCCATCACCACCTCCTGTGGCAAAGGTTCCACAGATGAACCACCCGCTGGATGAAAAAAGTACTTCTTTTTATCTGTTTTAACTCTCCCAACCCTCAGTTTTAGCGGATGCCCCCTGGTTCTGGTGTTTTGAGAGAGGGAAAAGAACATCCCTCTATCGACTCTATCCCTTCCGTGCATAATTTTGTATGTCTCCATCATGTCCCCCCTCAGGCGCCTAGTCAATCTTTGCATCTAGTTTGCTACAGGGACAGAGAGGGAATGAAGCAAACCGTAACTGGCAGCACAACCAGGAGGATTAGCTGTTTGTATTTGCCTGGATGGGTTTGATAAGTGAATGAGCTGCTTGATCCAGAGGGGGTGAGAAAGTCACAATAGGGCTTTCTATAGTCCTCTGTGTGGTGGCCTGAGGAGCAGGAATTGAGTAGCTCTTCCCACAGGGACTGCTTGCTGAAGTGGCCAATGCCTGCACTCCAGGGCATTAGTCCCAATATGTGCTCCAAAGTTGTTGCGCAATGCATAGACCATATACCCACCCAAGATCCATTCACAGTCTGGGAATCTTTTGGAGATGAACTGAGTAATGAGTTAATAAAAATGTTAGGAGAGGCAATGTTTTTAACAAGATCCCTCTTTATTTGTTGGCTCAGGTACTTTTGAAAGCAGCACCCATTTGAAAATTTACCTGTTTCAATCCAAATAGCTTTAGAAGTTAATAGACTGCGTGGAAATTGTTGAGTTGAAGCGTGCTTGCTTGGTTTCCAGTATAGCTGCAGTCATCTGCCTTCCAGCTGTATCCCCAGTTAACAATTGCTCAACTCTTAGATGCAGCATTGCAGGAAGGGTGGAGTCTTCTTTCCATGTTTTATCCTTCACACCCAAGAGGGAAATGTGAGAAGTGTTCAAGTGTCAGTCTTGCATCTTTCAACACATGTCACTGGATGTTTCTTATAAAGTATGCAATGGAGATTCCTTCTGGAGGGAGGAAAAATAGAGGAAGTGCCTTAAAAGTGAAAATTACCAATACAGACATTCCCGTGAAGTCTGAAAAAAGATGAAAGTGAAGTTTAGATTTAAAGCAACGCTAAGTCTGTATGAGCCCCAAAATGAAAGCATAATTAAGAGCACAATCCTATCCTGGATTTAGGCTGGCAGAGTTAGGTCAGCAAAGTTTGGCTGGCACAAGGGCCACTCTAAAGTATGCTTGGACCACGCTTGGAGTCAGAGAGGACAGCATGCAGCCGTGTGCCATCCTCCCTGACTCAGAGATTGGTCTAAACGCGCTTTATGGTTGCCCTCGTGCTGGTCAAACTTTGCTAGCCTAACTATGCCGGCCGAACTATAGGATAGGATTGCGCCCTAAAAATGTTGCTTGAATCTTCAAGCCACAGATTAAAACACTCTGTAGGATTTTGTACCAGCATTTCACTTTCACCTGTGGGAATAATCTTCAGGGTGTTTACAAAGAACTTTGTAAATCTTTGTGCAAAATTCTTTGTAACGCTCTGAATACGCTTTCCACAGGTGAAAGTGAAATGTTGGAATTGTATTGTACAATGTTTTTTAATCTATGGCTTGAATACTTAAGCAATACTCTTAACTGTGTTTTGGGCTTAAAAAAGGTTTCCCCACAACCGAATAGTCTAGTCGTGACCAACTGTAGGGGGCGATGCTCATCTCGGTTTCAATGCCTGTAGAGCCGGCGTTTTGTCCGAGGACAAGCTTCTGTGGTCATGTGGCCGGCATGACTCTACACCGCAGCGGACGGAACGCCATTTTCTTCCCACCGAAGTGGTCCCTATTTATCTACTTGCATTTAGGTGCTTTCGAACTGCTAGGTTGGCAGGAGCTGGGACAAGCAACGGGAGCTCACTCTGTTGCGCAGTCTTGAACTTCCAACCTTCTGGTTGGAAAGCTCAGCAGCAGTGGTTTAACCCACTGCACCACCATGTCCAGCCACAACAAGTCTTAGTATGTTGTAGCCCCAAAACTTTATTTTGTGGGGTCTGCTGCAAGTTGAGTTTGGAGGCATCTAGAAAGTCAGCAAATGCTTCTCTGGTAATGCTGCAAAATACTGTATGTTTTATTATAGGCATTTGTTATATTGAATGCACAAAAGAGGATTTCTGGATTTTTCAAGAAAAAAATTTCTAGTGGGTGGAGTAAGACAACTCTTTTCCCCTATGGAATATCTTGCTATGTAATCAACTGGAAAAAAATATATTGGAATTTATGCACGTGCTATCTAAACTGCGTTTAAAAAATCTTCATGCAGCTGCTTATGAAAAAATCTGTATTTTCTAGAAAGTTATTTAAAAGTAATTTCATAATTGGAATATTAAAATATTAATTATTAAAATAGTAATGCATAAAATGGATATAGGAAAATGTAGGAGCTGTGTTATTGCATAGAGAAATGGAGTGAAGCCTGCCTAAACCATTGCTTGGTGCGGCAAGAGTATCATCACTTGTTGCGTGCAAATCTTCCTTTCCTCTTACACGCGCTGGCGACAACAGTCAAACCTCAAGACTAATTAACTGAAGCCTCTTTCCATAAATACCATTGATGACCCTAAAACAGGTTGCCGTTTAGGAAGGAAACATTTCTTTCTCTCAAACCACTAATTTTAAAACCTAGGAAAAACAATAGAGGGGAAAAATGCAGGGGTGGCACCTATTTTGGTTTGTTAGCTGTGGCCTGCCAAACTTCTAAGACAGAAGATAAGGGACTTTTAATTTCAGTTTCTGCCAAGGGTCAGCTACCACTCCTATAACAGCACGGGTCTTGTAACCCCAGTCCACCTAAGTCCAGCTAGCAGAGTTTAATAGATTTTTCCCTGAGACTCTACACATGCACCGTCAGGGCTCCTTTGAGAATCCATTTAGGGTGCAAATCTAACCTGGAGCATAAAGGGACTCGTGCAGGCCCAGGAGTGTCACAAACAGTGTTTGCACCATTCTCTGAGGCAGGGAGGCCAGCACATGGACGTGTGCCATCCTCCGGGAGTGGTCCAAATGCGCCCCACAGCACATTTGCAATCCTAACTCCAGGTTAGGATTGCGCCATCAGGAATGCAAAGGGTTCCAGAGACCAAAAAGTTGAAGAACTCTGGTCTTGTCGGCGGGAAAGTATAGAGGGTTGTGATAACAATGCAACCCCCTTCTGCTCACTTATTGAATATCCAGTCATTTTGATCTTCAGAGTCTTGTATCTAGAAGTGACAAGCATGCAGCTGCACTTGGGGAATCTAGCACATGTGTGCCTGCCAAAAAAAATGAGTGGTATATGGTTGGGTTGGGTCTGGTAAGAAATTTGGGGAACATTGCTTTAGATGTAAGTTTTATGACCTCATACTGGTAAGTGCCTCAGGTACTATTGCAATGCCTTGGCTACTTGCAATAATTATTTGATGATTTTGTCTTTTCCCTCTCCCCTTTCTACACTAGTAGTCCCTATTTCACATCTTTTAATAGCAGCAGTTCCCAAACTTTTTAGCACTAGGACCCACTTTTAAAAAATGACTCTATCAGGACCCCCTTAGCTTTATGAGACTTTTAAACAGTTCCAACCACTCAAGCCTTCATTGTTACCCTTTTTAGAATGGGGGGCACCTTCTAGAGCAGTGATAGCAAACCTTTTGGGCTCGGTGTGTCAAAACTTCGGAAAATGCTTACCTTGAGTCTGTTGGTGTGTCAACCCCTGCTCCCAAACAAGAGAAAATTCTTTATATTCATTTATTTAAAGAAGAAATATAATCCAATCATGTGTCCAATCCTCCCCTTCCTTTATGTATTACATAAAGAAACATCAAATAACTACAAAAATGAAAAAAATGAGTTAAATAAACTCAGTTTTGTGAGGTGTTGGTGAACGCTGGTGTCTCACCCTAAACGTTGTGGTGTGTCACCTTTGACACGCGTCATAGGTTCGTCATCACTCTTCTAGAGCGTTTGAGCTTCTCGTTCATTGGATCAGGACCATTCTGGTGGCCTTGTATTCCCTTTTGCCTGGCTTTTGATAAGCGGTGAGGCACATTTGCCTACTCGCAAGTTAACATGTATGTGCTGTTCTATTTTAGTTCCCTTAGGGCTCAGTACTTTGTCCTTGTCAGCTTGTCGGTTTCTCAGCCCACCAAAAATTGCGTCACAACCTGCTGGTGGGTCCCAACTGATGGTTTGGGAACCACTGATTTATAGTTAGAGGTGCTTATTTTTTGTTAAAAACACAAAACAGTGCCTTTTGGTGTGAAAATATCTGAATAAAAAGCACATTTTGGTGTTTAAGATACTTTCCAAAAATTAAAATAGATTTACTTTTCCAATTGGAAATAATACTGTGACACTATATCATCTACCTTGTATATTTTAAAGCATTTAAAATTACCAAAAATGAGAACTAGGAATGAGAATAAAATATACATAACACAGCTTTCTGCCTTTCAAATTACAAAATCTGCAAAAACAACAACAACAACAACAAAAACCCCACACCATTTTCAAACACCCCTATTTTTAATTCAGTCCTGATGTATGTGGGGTGGTGGTGGTGTCTCTTCTTAGTTGGTAGCCCTTTCTTTGATTAGTTTCAGAACCAGAAGCCGGCAAAATTGGTCACTTATGCCCTGGGGTTTGCATGTTTTAATTCATTTTTGTTTTAATTCATTTTTGTGTGTGCAGTCCTGCCCCAGTAAGCAAGAAGTCTCCTCCAATTCCCTATGTATAAAATAAAAACCCAATCGGTTTCTGTGGAAAACAAATTGAATGCTGCTTCTCCTATAAATTTCAGCTCCACATAAGAGACGGTGTGGAATCTTCTACGAAATGCTTACAGAAGGCGTATTGATTAACAAAAATGTAAATGATTGTGGTCTGTCTCAGGAGAAAATTCATTCCAAAGTAGACCAACCTTGGAATGCCAGACATACAGTTAACGTTTGTGGTTTTCAAAGTAGCTTTGATTTTTTTATGCAGGAAGCTCATTATAATATTTTTTAAAAATCACAGTTGTGTGCCAATAAATGCATTTTTTTTTTGGTAGAGACTGACTTCCTCTATTGGAGCAATGGACTGGCAAATAAACATTAGTTGGGTTGCAGAATGCCACCATTTATTCCTTATTTGGTTGTCGGCAACTAGAATTCTCATGAATTTTATAGTGAAAGTCGAGAGGAAAGATTATGGCCACGTGCATGGGAATGTCATTGGCATTTTCAGTATTGTAGTGGCCCCATCTTGTTCTTGAGCTTTTCCACTTCAAGGCCTTTGGCTATAGTGTTATCTTTCTTTCTGCTCTTGATCTAAAATTTTCAAGTGAGAGGGCCATGGTGTTCTGTTTGGCTCTTCATTTCTACTCGGTCATAGAAAAAATTAGTGCCCACAGCCATTGGATTCCATTTGTACAAGACTTCAGAGTCCTGTAGAAGTCTCACTAACTTGAGATACAGGTGGGCCCTCTTTATTCATGGGTTCAGAACCCGCGGATTAGCTTGATTCTGAACCTGTGCTAGAGGGCCTCACCTGACTTCCTGGACATGACTGGAAGCACTTTCCAGTTGCATCTTGGGGGCTTTCTGAATCCTGGGAAGTCCATACGCAGCCTCCCTGGACCTTATCTCCAGAGTCCTTACCTGGAGTCGCCTCCAGACATGACTGGAATCTCATTTATCCACGAGTTTGTGTCTGTGGAGGTCCGGGAATGGACCCTCTGCAGATACCGAGATCCAACTGTATTTGATTGATCCCAACCTCTGTGTTGGCTTCATCACTAACCAAGCAGTCTCCCAGCTATCGTTTGCGGTCAAGAATGCATCAGTAGTGATAAGGCCAGCTGTTCCTCTTGGGGGTTCTAGCCCATCTAGTTTGGCGAGGGGGGAAGATAGAGCATATTGTTTTCATGCAGAAAGACCCAGATTCTGTTCCGGTCATCTCCACTATAAAGGAACTTGGGTTGGAGGGCTGGAACAGATCTGTGGCAAAGGCATTGCAGAGTCTTGAGCCTTTAGGGTAGGGGTGGCTAAATGTAAGAACCACAGATGATAAACTTCAGATGTTTGAGAGCCGCAGTGTTTAAGAAGCATTTAAAATCTTAAGTTTAATGTGCATGGTGAGTGCATATATTTAATTGTTAATCCAGTGGACACTCTGTTTATACCAAGTAAATAATTACCATGATTCAAACATTTTATGTATTTTTAATTATTTTGATGCAAAAAGGAGTTCAGCCAGCATTTTTGCAAGTTGCACATTGTATATCAACGAGCTACGTGTGACTGGCGAGCTACAGTGTGGCCACTCTTGCTTTAGGATATGTATGGCCTGCAAATTGAATATTTATTGGACTGTGATTGCGTGGGTTTAGTTGCCATTGCTTACCTATTGGCAGCTAGAACACACATGCCACTAGTAAATGCTTGCAGACTTCCATTCCTTGTCATGATGAAATCTCGACTTCATGGCTGTGCTTATATTACAGCTAATTGCCCCGATCCATTTATGGCAAATGGAACCTGGAAACAGATTTCTGGGAGAAGTTCTATTCTCACATCAACATGCTGCTGCTGTGTCCAGCAGAATATGGAGTCCACTGGGTCTAAGCAGGATGGAAGGCAGGCTTTCCTAGCTCAAGCCCCTCTGTCTCAGTGTTCCAGCTCCATGGAGATGGTCTTAGACTTAACTTTGCTTGGACAATCATCTATGTGTGCTCAAGGACTTGCACCCTCACGGTTCTGATCAGCAGAAATGTTGAGTAGAGTTTGCAATATCAGTGATGCTTTGCAAAGCTTCACTTGGAAATCTTCAGTGTGCCAATCTGAAACTGCTTCTTGAGAGTTCACTGAGGCTCAGAGAAGCTTCTCTTTGGACCGGAATCTCAGGCGCAGCGAGGTGGTGCGTAGCCATCTGTGGCATGAGTGAGTGTAAACGAATAGTGCTATGGCGCGCAATCTTAGAAGCTCCTATGGGTACCATTTGTTTCCAGCTCCTTACTGTCAGCCAAAGTACTGTACAGTGTTTAATTTACAATAGAGGTCTATAAAAATATATTTAAGCCTGCTTGGGAGTTATTAGAGTTTCCATAGCATTTCCCTGACTGTGTCAAGGAATTTTTGGAATCAGAGGTACATTATAGCACAAGCATTGTGTTACAGTCTTAACATTTCTGTAATATTAAATCATGATACAACAAAAATTATGTAATGTTGACCAGAGCTATTGCATTCCTGTTGATTAATCTCCATGACAGTACTGCATTTTTAATAATTACCACTGTGGAGTTCACCATGGGCCTGCTCCCCCAAATCAGGAAAAGTAGAAAGAAACAGCAGTGTTATCCACAAATCTTTAAGCAGACATGCTTGCTTTAAAATCGGTGTTCACTTATTTTAATGGGACTGACATGGGGAATGTCATCTCCCCACAGAGGAGCATGGTGCGTGTTTACCAGAATGATTTTCATTCATTATTAAGCTCAAAGATTAACTTGTATAAAATGAGATGAAGTGGACTCAAAAGCTATAATTCTGTGTGTAAGTATGCATTCAAGTGATTTATATCCTGACCTTTTTGCAAAGTTCAATTGGTTTTCGGTGTGAGAAGAAAGACTCGCATCTCTAGGGCACATACAGAGTACTTTTTTTAAAGAATTTGTTCGTCCCTCTTTTGGGTCACATGATGAAAAGTTGGGGCCAGTTGCATCTCCTTGCCGAGTATAAATGCAAGGGAACAAATACACGTGTTGGCTGCATGGATGCAGCTAGTCTACAAGATGCACTGCTGCTCTTAAAACAATATTTAATGTAATATTTAATTGACCTTCCAATGGTGACCTGCAGCTCACGTTTTGCGACTTGGACTATAACCTAGAGGGCATTCACTTGGGAGGAACAACAATAAAGGCTACGGTGTTTGGGTTCTTCAGCCTCGAAAAATGGTACCTGAGGGGGGACATGACTGAGACATACAAAACTATGCACGGGATGGATAAAGTGGATAGAAGGAGGTTCTTTTCTCTCTCATACAATACCAGAACCAGGGGACATCCACTAAAATTGAGCATTGGGAGAGTGAGAACAGATAAAAGGAAATACTTTTTTACCCAGTGGGTAATTAATCTGTGGAACTCCTTGCCACAGGAGGTGGTGATGTCATCTGGCCTAGATGCTTTTAAAAGGGGACTGGACAGATTTCTGGAGGAAAAGTCCATCGCAGGCTGCAAGCCATGATGGTTAGTGCAACCTCCTTACTTTAGAGTTAGGCTACCTCGGAGTGCCAGATGCGGGGGAGTGGCAATGAGATGCACATATCTAGTTGTCTTGTGCATTCCCTGAGGCATCTGGTAGGCCGCTGCAAGATGCAAGAAGGTGGAATAGATGGGCCTTTGGCTTGATCCAATGGGCTCATGTACTTGTGTACCTGGGAATATGTGGGCTCTTCTTATGTTCTTATTGGAACATTTTCCAAACAAGTGCCACTAAAAAGATGGTGCATTATCAAGATACGCTTTGATGTGATGTAGGATGGACTTATATTGTTGCCTGTTATATCCAGTATTCTTGGCTAGTTCCAGTGGATATTAGGAGTGAGACTTAGTCTGCTGGCTCCCGAGTGTCACAAATATGCTGTAAAATTTGTTTGCCCCAACTTGAGAGCCAGCCATGCCAGCACAAGGACAAACGCCGGCCTGCCAGCACCGGATCCCAATAGCTTTCTAGGGCAGATCCCCCATAGGGCAGGCTGGGGTGTTACACAGGTTAAGGGGAAAGTATCCCCTTTGCCTGAGTTGATCTGCATTGGATACAGCACAGGCCAAGCAGCCAGGCTGTATCAGCGCAGATTAGAATTGCACTCTTAATTTAGTGCAGTTGGTTCCAAACGTTTCAGTGCCTCGACTTATCTCATGATCCACGGTGAGTCGTGATGTGATATTCCTGGTAGTGCTGCAAAGCCTCTTCCAGGTTGGGCCGGGCCCGTGACCCACTCTTTTGGGTTGCAAATGGGTCACAACCCACTGCGCATGAGCAAGGCTGATCTGGACATGAGGACATGGAGAGATGTATCGCAGTGGTGATGCACGTCGTCCAGGTGCTTCCCACCTGGCATGCCCTGGATTCTGTTCATTCTTGGCATTCGTCTAATGCAGGGGTCCCCAAACCCTGGCCTGGGGGCCATATGTGGCCCACTGAGAGCCTCTATGCAGCCCGCAGCAAGCCCCTGTTGCCCTATGAGCCTCTGGCCCTCCTGAGCTTGCTGGCACAGGCTGCATCCTCCAAGCTGGTTGCGTGTGGAGGGTATTCTGAGGGCCAGGGAGGCTGCGCACGGCCCCCCTGGCCTCAGAATGCGGAAGGCTGAAAAAATCACTTCCTGGTTTTTCCAAAGACCAGGAAGTGAGGTTTTTATTATTTATTTATTTATTTATTTATTTATTTATTTATTGGATTTATAGCCCGCCTTTTTGCCCGAAGGCACGCAAGGCGGCATAACAAAAATATATATATAAAATTTAACATTAAAAACCATTTAAAAACAATATTAAAACAATACAGTAAAACAAAATTAAAACAAAGCAATAGAATTTAAAACAAGCCCTGTGGATCATTAGGTATAAAATATAACAAGCCAGCCAGCCAGCCTGTCAACAATTAAAAGCTTTTTGAAATAAAAAGGTCTTCAGCCCCCGCCGAAATGTTAACAAAGAGGGAGCAGTTCTCAATTCGAAGGGGAGGGTATTCCAAAGTTGGGGGGCCACCACCGAGAAGGCCCTCTTCCTGGCCGCCGCCCCTCTCACTTCTCCTGGTGGCGGCACAGTCAAAAGGGCCCCCCCAGATGATCTCAGAGTACGGGTAGGATTATATGGAAGGAGGCGGTCCCTCAAATATCCCGGACCCAAGCCGTAAAGGCCTTAGATGACTTTCTGAGAGTCTGGGAACCCTCTCCGGCCCTCAGAACGTGCTCTGGGTGTTTACTCTAGTACATAAGCTGCTTAAGTAAACTGCTTGTGGTGTGGGGGAATGGGAGTCCATGAAAGTGTGTGCTCTATTTCTGTGGTATGTGTTGGTGCTTGAGGAATTCTGGAACTTTGAATCCTTCCATTCATCTAAGTTATGTCTCTAAAGCATTTATTTATATTTTACATTGAAATTTATTTTTTGGCCCTCAGCATTGTGCCAGATATGTGATGCGGCCCTCCAGCCAAAATCTTTAGTGGCTGCCAGAGAAAGTAATCAGATAGCAAATTGCTGTAGCCATAGTCAGTAGAAGTTGCCTGTAAGGTAAGCCTTTTTTGGAAGTGGGTTAGTATGATACTGCTGTAAACATTAAATGACTGAGATTATTTTGCATATTTTTCTTTATGGGGCTTAAAAAAAGGCTCACAGATAAAATTCTTAAACCTGGATCCTATTCAGTTTAATTTAAATTAATCTCTGTTATAGAGAGTGCTAAAAACATATCTTCTGGATTTCTCAGATTTTTTTTCATTACAGAAATTAACTTGGGCGTTTGTAGGGTTACCATAGAATCATACAAATAGTATTGGATACAAACTGGGACAGAATGCCTATACCTTAACCATTGTATAGAAGAGGGAATTTTGGCAGGTATAATTTTGGCAGCTTTTGAAACCCTTCCATGATGAGCTGCATTTGTCCAAATTCCCTCTTCTAAACAATGGTTAAAGGTATAGGCACTCTGTCCCAGTTTGCATCTGGTAACCCTAGGCATATGCAGAAATGCAAAGGTAATTAATTAGGAAGCCTGCTTGAAATCTTAAACTAAAAGTAGAGGGATCAAGATATGGATTACAATTTTGAGTGTTTGTAAAGTTGTTCACAGGATAGAAACCGCTATCCCCAAACATTCCGTGAACTTAGGCTATCCTCACTAAAACCAGTTGGGATTTTTTCTACAGGTGGCTAAAGATCATTTCTAAATATTAATTCCAGTGAACAAGTTTATACTTCTCAGCCCTATAAAGAAACTTGGAAAAGCCTTATATTTAGAAACCAATTTTCTGGTTTCAGTTCAGAGTTGTAGGCTGACCATTAAAAAAAAGTGTTTGCAAGCCGGCAACTAAATTAATCCTAGAGCTTTAGCAAAAGCGTTCTGTTGTGTTGCTAAGCAACACTGTGCATTGTGTTACTGCGTTGTCATGGCAAAAGAATGGCTGCTCTCTGTCCTTTACATACTATGGAGAATCTATTACTCATCTCCATGGACTGTCATGAAGCTGTTCACTTATTTCCTAACTTTCCTTAGAAAGACAAATTCTGCTTAGCCTTTTTTTTTTAACTAGAGAAAATTGTCATTTTAATGGACTGGTTTCTATAGTCCAGCATAACGAATATTTATTGACATAATCAGGCATCAAGTCCTGATAATCCTTGTTGAGATTGAGTTGAGGCTGTTATGCATTTCTGCTGAATTTATTTGCCTTCTAGATTGGTTTTGTTACTGTCTTCTTAGGAAGACTATTTATTTATTTATTTGAAGAATTTATGTCCCACCTTTCCCATGCCAAAGCAAATGCCCAAAGCAGCTTACAGATCTACATAATAAGAAAACAGTGTAACACAACAAGAAGTAAAAATAGCATTAAAACATGAATTTTAATATTAAACTAAAACACACAAAAAACATTTAAAACAGAGGACAAACTAGCTCATCTCATAAGGCTGTGGAGGGGGGAACAGTTGTTCTGGGGAGCAGTCAAGCTACAGCACTACTCCAGAGGTACAGAGGGCAAACATCCAACCATCATCCAAATGCTAGGTAAGGAGAAATAGGTATGTTTTTCTGATAGCTGGCTGATTCGCCAGCTGTGGCCGTACCTGAGCTGTGCGGACCTGGCCACAGTGACCCACGCCCTAGTGACATCTAGATTAGATTATTGCAATGCGCTCTATGTGGGGCTGCCTTTGAAGATGGTCTGGAAATTACAACTAGTACAGAATGCGGTGGCTCGGGTGGTTGCTGGGGCACGTCGGCTTGACTCTGTCGAGCCGTTGCTTCGGCGACTACACTGGCTGCCGGTTCTGTTCCGGGCCCAATTCAAAGTGCTAGTTTTGACTTTTAAAGCCCTTTACGGCTCGGGTCCAGGGTATTTGAGGGACCGCCTCCTTCCATATAATCCTACCCGTACTCTGAGATCATCTGGAGGGGCCCTTTTGACTGTGCCGCCACCAGGAGAAGTGAGAGGGGTGGCGGCCAGGAAGAGGGCCTTCTTGGTGGTGGCCCCCCAACTTTGGAATACCCTCCCCTTAGAACTGAGAACTGCTCCCTCGTTGTTAACATTTCGGCGGGGGCTGAAGACCTTTTTATTTCAAAAAGCTTTTAATTGTTGACAGGCTGGCTGGCTGGCTTGTTATATTTTATATCTTATGATCCACAGGGCTTGTTTTTAAATTTTATTGTTTTGTTTTAATTTTGTTTTTACTATATTGTTTTAATATTGTTTTTATATTGTTTTTTAATGTTAAATTTTTTATTTCTTTGTAATGCCGCCTTGGGTGCCTTCAGACATAAAGGCGGGATAAAAATCTAATAAATAATAATAATAAAATAATTTCTCCAGATGGGCATACCATATTTGTGGCGCTACTATAGAGAAGGCTCACCTCCAAGCCGCCACCCCTTTAACTTGGGATAGAGGCGACACTTGAAGTAGAGCTCCTTCAGATGACCTGAGAGAGGACTGGAATGTATAGGAGAAAGTGGACCTTTACGTAGCTTAGTCCCAAGTCATGAAGGGCCTTAACGGTCAACACCAGCATATCTTGATTTGAGATCAGAAATGAATGAGCAGCCGGTGTAGCGGCTGAAGCAGAGGTTGTTGCAGTTTCACATCTCACAGTCCAGAACTGGTTGAAACTGGCAT